>VMDO01012765.1:0-60847 GCA_007922755.1 Pedetes capensis
TCTATTATACGTATGTATGAGAAAGATCCTAGGATTGAAGAAAACTGTTTCTAAAAATATTTGTTCTTATTTTAAATTCTTTGCTCACCAAGTAACTACAAATGAATATGAGGTGGTACCAGTTTTAGATGAAATCTTAAGGCTTGATAAGGACAGAAAAGAACTGTATCACCAGCTTGTTGTTGTTGTTGTTGTTGTTAGATGCCGTTGAGTCGGTATCCGACTCATAGCAACCCTCTGTACAACAGGGGAAACACTATTGTCAGTGCTTCTCTGCTGTTCATAGGGTTTTCAATGGCAGATTGATTTTTGGGAGGGGGTTGCCAGGTCCTTCTCCCAAGCCTACAGCTTCTGGTGTTCCCAGGCGGTCTCCCATCCAGGTACTAACCAGGCCCCACCCTGCTTAGCTTCCGAGATCTGATGGGATCGGATGCCACAGCTTAGTATTGTTAATAACAACAAACATGGAAAAAGAAAAAATGAAGGCATCATTCTTAACTGGAACTGTTCAAAAGAAATTTTATATAATTAACTTTTCCCAAGATTCCAAGCTGCTTTTAACTTTTAAATGTATTCCTACTGCAATGACACACATTTCCAAAACAAACACTCAGAAACTCTTTAAAGTCAACACAGTTTATCGAGAATTATCTAGCAAAAATGGATATTTAAAGATATGTCTTTAAAGTGTGCCTGTGAATAACCACTTTAAAAAACTTTCCAAGATTTCAGAGGAAAGGAAATTTTTGCTATTGGAAAATTATCTTAGAGTTTGTTTTACTAAAAACAGTAACAAGTATTATTCAATCCATTCTCTAAGGAATTTTGGCAAAATTCTACAGATATTTTCATGTGATTTAATGGTAGTACTTAGTTGAGATGTTTTTCTTTTAATTCAATCTTTATTGCTACGAAAATTCATTGTAAGTCCATACAAATTCACTTTTATGCTACAAAATTATGAGTATTCAAGTTTTATACTCAAGTTCAATCAAATGACAACAATCAATGAACAGGTAATTTTACTAATTTTTAAAATAATTCTTCATCTCTACCATTCTTAAAAGTACAAAATATTTCTGTGGTATTTTTGTGTTTCACAAAGGTATTTACTTGAGGACAGTCAGCAACAAAGCTCCACTGACACATAGAAATCTCATTGTCACCAGTTTGGGGGTCCTTCCTGCAAATAGATTCACATTTTGATATGACTTTGTGTACAGGGAATGAGCAGGACAGGACATAAGGAAGCACAGCAAAACACTTGGAAATGAAGACACTGGAGCTGCAGTACCATCAGATCAACTTTTCCATCTGTCCCAATTTGGCAACTCTATGAGTATTTCTGTTTTGCCAAACTATGACTTCAGATTAAACAGGAACTTTTCTAGGGCTAAATTTTGGGCAGACCAAAATGCTCTTAAAGGGGATGACATGGCATATTTTTAATTAACGTAAACTCTCTGCTGTTTACAATTTTGTTTCCAGAGATTTATAAAAATAATTGACTAATAAGTCTGTTTCTAAGGGATTTGTAAATTCAACAACCTCGATGATCATAAGCAAATCACTTACCTATGATAAAGTAATAAGAAAAAATGATATCTACAATAAAATAAGGACAGGAGATTTCCCCACATTAGCACAATGTTAGGTCATTATTGTCGAGGAGATGCCTTCATAAATCAGTTCAGAGAGATAAGTATTTTTCACAAATTTTATTTGCATGGAACCAAATTTCTAATTTTCAGCTGTTATTTGTGAAGAATACATTAGAAATGAATGGCTTTCAGTTCCTACCAAGGTATTATTTACTATTCTTCCTTCACTGATTTATGAAATATAAAAAGTGATTGGGGAGGAGGTCCTGGATGATCTTGAAAAAGGTGCAACAAACATAATTTCTGAATAAACTCAATAAAGTTTAGGAATTTTAGTATTATAAAGTTAAAATTCTTCCCCACACTTCCATGTGAGGGAGATATAGAGTAAATCAGACCTACAAATACAGTAACCTAAATAAATAAGAGAGGGCTGAGGATATAGCTAGGTGGTACAGTGCTTCTCTAGCATGTGCAAGGCCCTGGGTTCAATCCTCAGCAATATGAATTAAATTAAGTAATTAATTTAAAAAATTAGCAGAAAATTTCTTCCTTGCTTAACCCTTTGACAACCAATTTCAAATCAAAAAGTTTAACAATAAGTATTTTACTTCCAGAAATGCTTCATTACAATAAACAATACAAGAACGTGGCTAGCCAAATAATTGGAAATGCATAATATGAAGTTTGTAAAATGCCATTTCCCACTACTTTCTTGATTCTCTGTCAAATTCATGGAGGCTCACTTTTCGACATGCGTTTTTTTGGTAGTCAAGGGGTTAATAGCCTTCACTATTTTGCAAATACTTTCTCCCATTCTGCAGATTGCCTCTGTTTATTTGCCTTTGATTTCCTTTATTGTGCAGATCTTTAGTTTGATGTAAACTTATTTGTCTATTTCTGCTTTTATTGCCTGTGTTTTTTGGTGCTATATCCAAAAAATCATTTTTCTGTGTTTTCTCTACTGGTTTTAGCATTGCAAAATCTTAACCTGTATCATTTATCCATCATGAGTTTTTTAATATGAGGTGAGATGTAGGCCAAATTTTATTCTTCTCCATGTAGATATGCAGTTTTCCTAGCACCATTTATTGAAGAAAAGATACTATCTTCATTCTGTGTTCATGGAAACCTTGTTGAAGATCAGCTTAACAATAATTATATGGATTGATTTCTTGGATTTCCACTTTGTTCCATTGGTCTATACATTAATTCTTATGCCAGGACCATATTCTTTTGTGTATTATAGCTTATAATGTAATTTGAAATCAAGAAATATGATGCCTCCAGCTTGACTTCTTGTTTAAGATTTCTTTGGCTATTCAGGTCTTTTGTGGTTCCGTATGAATATTAGAATTGGTTTTATATATTTTTTAAAGAATATCATTGGGATTTTGATAGGAATTGAGTTGAACTGTATATCACTTTGAATATCATGAACATGTTAATGATATTAAAGGTTTGTTTTTGTTTTTGTGTGGTACTGGGGAGTTGAACTGAGGGCCTCATGCATACTTTTGCAAGAGCTCTACCACTAAATCACATTTCCAGCCCATTTTTTACTTTTTATTTTGATACAGGGTCTCCCTAAATTACAGAGTCTGCCTCTGGCCTCAAACTGCTATCCTCCTGCCTCCATCTCCTTAGTCATTGGGATTGCAGATATGTGACACTGCACCTGGTTCTGTTATTAAGTTTTTCAATTTACCAAATAAAAGAGGTGTATACACTTTTGTATGACTTATTTTTTGTGCTCTGGCATGTATGTATATGACAGAGGTCATTTCATAATAGTACTGGTAAATTTTTACAAAGTTTCTGGCAATTGATAGTGAGGTGGTTTGCTGCTAAATAACTGGCTCAGCTGGATTCAAATTGGTAACCTTGATCTCCCTCATTTGTACAACAGAACTGATTGAGATTTATGGTTTTGAGTCCCTGAAAAAGAAGTACTCTGGTAGCTTATAAAACCTTTCTGTTCTTTGCTATAAAAGAAAGGTAGAAGAATGCATGTGATGAAGGATCAAATTGCTCAGAGTTGTAAATGATACAGTGTTAAGCCATGTGTGTTGATAGTTCATTTAAATCATCACCACATCAAGTTGAATGAGAAAGAGAGAGAGGGAAGAGAGAGTGATGGGGGAGATGGATTTGAAGTATTTAAAACTAACAAACTTCTCCTTCAAACTATCTGCCAGAAAAAGCACCAATTTCCTTGTAGATCTATGGTTTATAATCTGTTCTTTTCAGGCTGTGGAAGAATGGGCTATTCATGAGTCTAAAGAATTTAAAGACAATTCAATATTTCATTTAATATTTGAATAGTTCTTTGTGACTCAGGGTCTCCTAGGAATTATTAAAAATGTAAAAGAAAAGTGCAGTTTAATTACAAGTTTCCTAAGGGATAACAACTTACTTATTCTATGACAAACTAAATACTGATAACAGAAGAAATGCATACCTACAAAGGCAAGTCACAGGACCCTATATTTCTGGGGGCACAATCAGTCTTCTCTAGCAAGTAAAGAGAGCATCTATCATAATGACCATGTATCTGGTAAGAGGTAAACGTTTATTATCATGAATGAAGAAGGTGATGATGCTTGCTTTCCAAAAGGTTAATTTCATTTCTCTATTTTTCTCTCTGTGTCTGTCTTTGTCCCTGTGTCTTCCCACTGTCATTTTAAAGAATAGTACCATCTGAAGAAATTCCACCACCAACAAAGCAAAATGGAGCAATTTATGCAATTTCACAGGCTGTAAGTGATATATAACATATACTGACCTATTAGGATTTTTTTCCAAATAAGATGAAATATTGAAGATGTTTTAAAACTTTCTTGACCTTAAAAACTCCCCCAAGTCACTATATTTTGGAGATGCAAGGGAAGTAAGTACTAAGTAATTCCAAAGGCAAAAGAAGGCAAGACAAAACAAAACTTGGGGTCAATTATTTAACATCTTCACCCTCACTACAGAAAGTCAGTTAAAGCACTTTTCCAGCTTTTTAATGTGACAATTGATTCCATATATAATCACCTAACCACCCCATTTTACAGACTCCATTCAGTAAACAAGTATAAAGTGTCTACAGAGCCATCAATTTACCACATTCTGTTTCTGACAGAGGATTTTATTATTATTACTTATAGGTAAAAGAAAAGCAGGAACATTTACAAAGATCAATTCAAGATTGGGATGACTGAATCAAAGCATTGAATGGAATATAGTATTTAAAGTCACAGTTTATATTACATTTTTTCTCACTTGCCTTAATGTTCTGAAATAACTTTCCTAAAGAAAGTACTGAAGGAAAATAATATCTTAGCAAATGATTTGAAAAAAACATTTAGAAGGGAGAATTAATGAGAACATTTTGTTTCTATAATTAACCACAAAAGTATGCTCTGGAAAGGAATACCTTTTCCACCCCCAAATTTTGGCAACTATAAATAAATGAGTAAAGACTATTCCTTTATTATTATCCTTTTTGTTGATAAAAGTAGAAGTGGTTGAAGTCAAATTCTCCAAGTTACATAAGAAGATAATATTTTGGTAATGTTTTAAAGGCAACAAAAGTGTCAGTTTTAATTTTTAAATAAATTATACTTTCTGAAACTTATATATATATATATTTTATATATTATATATATATTTATATATAATATATTATATAATTTATAAGAATCAGTGAGGGAAAATATACTAATTGCTTCTTACCAAAAATTTCTGTTTTATAAACTGTGAAGTACATAGGATTTACCATGAATTGTGCTTATAAGTTAGTTGCTCTCAATAATTTTGAGGCATACACGATTTTAAACTAATTGCAGCTATCAAGTTATTCTGCTATATTTTCATTGATGCTAGCAGAAGACACAAGACTCAGAAAGCAGCATAGGTGCAGAATATTTGTATCAGTTCGTTACATGGGGATGATGCCAATTAGTCCATGTGAGTGCTGCATATACAGCAATTTTGCATTAAAACTGAGAAAAAATACAAAACCTGATTTTTTATAATGGACAAAAGCAAATCTGACATTTATTATGGAAGAATAAATTATCTTTATTACCCTGAATGGTAAGCAGATCTGCCCATTGCTCCAGAGGGACACACTATATTTTTCAAGGTTATTCAGTTCCAGACATCTTTGAAAAGATAATCTGAAACAAAAGGGAGATGTTGACTTTCCTACAAGATGTATAGAAACATAAGGGTCTGATGTAAAAATTTTTCCCAACAATCAGGAGTAGGGTAATCTTGAAAAGAACTATTTAAGTGACTCATACTTGTATTAAATGTAATGTTAGATTTTCCTAACACATTTTACCCTCTTTAAATCATATCATCAGTGAATAACAAGGAAACTTCATTCTCTAACTGGCAGTAGTAAAAATAGGATTGTACACTTCTTACAAATCCATCATATTTTTTGATTAACTTTTACTTGGTTCTAAACATCAAAGAAACATATTGGATCTCTTAGTAAAAAAAATAGTTGTTATGATTAATCCAGTGTTTAGTGCTGGGTCAATTTCCAGAATTTCTTGATACCTTTTATCATCAGAAGACTTTTGATGCCAGTGTTTTGATCTAAAAGATAGCTAATGTATAGCCTCCCAGCATAATTTTTGAATAGGCTCTCCCACACAATCTATTGCAAGGTCAATGATTCTGAACCTTAATTGTAGCTATAAAATCCTTTCACAGCAACACCTAGTTTTGTGTGCAAATAACTGAAAGAAAATGTACTAACGGGGTAGCCAATTTGGAGAGGCATCTGAGAATTCTATCCACCATACTGGCCCTTAATGGCCTCTGAAAAGGCATCCTTGTCAAGCTTCTTATACCTACTCATCACCACACATTTACTTTCTCTTCTTCCCAGGGTTTGTTTCCCTCCTAGGAGGGGAAGCATTTCTTTCTAGCCTCAGAGTCTGCAACTGTTGTGTGATTCACTTCCTGCAGTCTAACAATATGAACCTCAGCAAGTCAGCCATATCTCACTTATCTTACCAAATTTTTAATACTGCTAGAAGTCTACTACTAAATAGGTAATGCTACCATCATAACCAATGATCAGCATTTGAAGTAATAACTGTAAGGACTGTTCATATCCTCATTACTACGATAGGAGACCAACAGGCAAGGACAAGTGGCTGAGTTGAATGAATCCCTGTTAGATGAGCACATCTAATAGAAACTATACACATTGAGACTCAAAGCACTCCAGCCATTTCCCCGTCTTGGAGTGTGTCAAGTCAGTGTTCACTAGAATTGACAACAAACAAACACACTAAAGTTTTCTCAGAGCAAGCCATTTGACCAGTTGTTGTAAGTTGACCTAAAACAGTGATTTATGGTGGAGGTAATGGTAACAACCAAAAATTTGTTATAGGTGCCAATCATCCCTTGCCCCATGGACTTGATAAAGAATCACAATGAACATAAGTCCTTGATGAGTTCTTCCATGCATACCCATATATTAAATTCCATCAGTTAGAGAAACAAAGATCATTTGTACAACATGCTCTGTAATCTTTGATAAAACACCAGCTCTCTATCCTTTAAGTGATCCAGTCTGGCTTTGCACAAAATATCACTAGAAGCTGACTCCAATATTCCAGAGTCAGGATCCTGTCACCCCTCTAGCCAGACTACTCCAGTTCAGTGCCTGGACCCAAAACCATTTGGCAATCACGGCTTAGGTTCCCCTCTCATGGTTATAGACTATCAGACTAATTAGAGTCTTATATCCTGTTCATGCAAGTAGGTATTTTCTTAAATATTTCAGGAAATCCTGCATATGTTGAATGCTGTTTTCACCATCAAAAGAGGGCTTTGCTATAACTATTCTGAGGAGTAGGACACTAATTTCACCAAAAGAGAAAATTTATTTAAAAAATTTCATTAAAATAATTACTCAAGACTTTGGTGTTAACCAAAGATAAAGATCATGAAAACACTTGTCATTGCCTTGGTTGGAGTCTAAGTTTTTTAGCAGTTTTACATTTTAATAGGGTTATTGAACTATTATTTTCTCACTGGAGTAATTTACTACACCTAAGGCCTAACTTCAGTGTACTCATGAATATTACACTGTATGGATAGAAGTATTTTAAAATAAATTATATCTATCTTAGAACCTGTGTTTAAAGATGTTGCAATCAAGTGGTTTTGTGCTACTTCCATCTCTGAAATGACTCAAAGGCCCAGTGCCTAGAGTCCAGATCTCTAGGGTGCACCACACAGCCCTCTGAAATCATTTTTCATCTCTAATTTTCCACCTCCCACAGACTACAGGTGAATTCTACTCACTTCAGACCTCTCCATGTTTGGAAGAACTCTTGATCTTTTCTCTCTGTGTTCAAGGCTTTCTACTTTTTGTGCCTCTTCTCTCCTCTGAGAGATTTTTTCTGTACACAATGAAGGAACAATGGCTTCTGAAGCAAAGGAATTTTTTAAAACATCTTAGATATTTTAATAGATCAGAAAATAAAATACCATCAACAAAACAAAAATTAATATATAAAATTATCATGTCAAAAATAATTTTATATTGGAGAAGGAAGCTAAGGTTGTTCTTTTGATTTTTGGCAACTAAGTGTATTGATTTATGACTTGTTTGTTGTTACAACCGTACATACAACAGATAAAACACTATTGCCAGTGCTTCTCTGCTATTCATAGAGTTTTCAATGGCGGATTGATTTTTGGGAGTGGGTTGCCGGGTCCTTCTTCCAAACCTACAGCACCTGGTGTTCCCAGGAGGTCTCCCATCCAAGTACTAACCAGGTCCGACCCTACTTAGCTTCCAAGGTCTGATGAGATCAGATGCCACAGTGCTACAGCTGCAGATTGACTTATGACTAGGAAGAGAAAATAACAGTGTGAGCTAGGACTTGACCTCTATGTACCTGTACCATTAGAGAGCACCACATGGACCTCATGTGAGAAAAATAGGGCTGGGGAAGTAATACTATTTTAAATATAAGGGGCATTTCTGAAGCAAAAACTGCATATTCCTAAACATCCGTAGCAGAAGGCTTTGGCCTGACTCAGCAGAGTTAGGATCTTCCATGTGTCCTCTCTGTTGACTTATCAGTGCTCTGTAAAGGGACTGTGTGTTCAAAAAAAGTTGAAAAGTATTTGGGTAAAAGGCTAGTTGCTTAAACTATGAGGAGACCTCTAAGAAGAGAAAAATGTACCTGTTCTTCCCCATCAAACAGGCAAATTCTTATTTATTTTTTTAAACTCAAGTCATATACTCACTCCTACATAAGAGATTTACTGACTTGATAGGGACCTATATACTTACAAATCATGATAATTATCATGTGATAATTTCCTACATTGTCTACTTACAGTTCACAGACAGCTTTATAAGCAGAGAATATAAGCAATTAGTCCTCAAGAGTTTCTCCACTAATAGGCCTCTGACATGCAACCAGCAGCAATGAATCTTGAAAAATATACCAGGAGGATCACAGGATTGAGGGCAGAGGCAGCCTGTGTAACTTAGCAAGACTCTGTCCCAAAAAATAACAAAGGGGGTTCTTCTCAGTGGCGTAGTGTTTGCTCAGCATGCGTGAAGCCTTTGCTTTAATCCCAAATGTTAAAAATACAACACACACACACACACACACACACACACACACACACACACACCAAGATAGAGTGGGGCAATTCTGATAGTGAAACAGGAGGTTATCTATAGTGGTGAAGGCGGCCCGCATCTTGGAGAGAGGATCCTCCAAAGAATGATAGGCAAAATTGCTTTTGCTTGAAAGTGTGACATGATCAAAAATTTTATGCCAAGTACCAGATTTGGATCACACAACACTTATTTTTTGTAGTAAAATTGCATAAACATAGTGTTACTTTGCATAACTTTGGAATAATATTTTACTTTAGAAGTATGAAGTTTTTATCAAGAAATAAATGCTTTCCACACCTCTTCATGCTTGAAAAATGTGATTGATAAGAGTTACTAATACTTGTTTCTCTCTTACGGTGGAAGTAACTAAGGACAGTCATTTTTAGAATTGCAAACAGCTGGATAATCAAGATCAAGTTCCTATCTCATGCGTAGATTGCAAGTTGAAAAATAAAATCTTGTTGCCTTGTTTGCACATCCCTAAAAATAGTCTAAAATGATTTATACTTTCATCACTAGATATTTATGAAAATTGATTAAATTCTACCAGCAATTTACAGAAATATTAGCAACTCTCAAAGTAAAACATCTTTCCTCCCTTACTAACTCCTACAGAAGTTAGTTCCAGAAGCTTTAAAAATATGCTACAATCTGCATGATTTTTTGGAACATTCCTAATTGAAGGGAAACCACTCAATGAATTAAAATTATTTTCCATGAAATATTCTGCAGTTATCTTATTTATTTTAGTCCCATGTAATCTACTATTGAGCTATATTTACAATGTATGCACTAGAGCTATTTCATTCTGGCACATGCATAAGTTATTTTAGTTTACTAAGAAAGGTATTATGGGAGGGAAAGAACATTAAATCTCCTTTGTTATTTATCATTAATGTGTTTTTCCACTCACAGTGTTTTACTTCAGACAAAGACTTAATACATGGTGAAGTCTAAATTCATGTTTCTATTAATTGCAGAAAATGATTTATTGGCCTCATAGCTTAGCAGTTACAAGATAAAAAGAGAATCTGTATCATATATTTCTAATTAATGCTGTGACTTTGGGATTCTGGACAAATTTTTATCTACACAGAATTTCTAATCCACCTATGTAATATGGGAATAATTATATGAAGGAAATATGAGAAATTACTTCAATCAAATCCTATTAAAAGACGCATGATGCTCTCCTAACCACCCCAGTATTCAATATCTTTCCAAATTGGAAGGATTTCAATGTAGAATTAACAGAATGGCCCATTTCCAGGCATCAGCTGTAATCTTCCAGAACTATCCATATTCAAGCTCTCTCACATACAGAGAAGGCATTTCTTTACTTCCAAAACATTACCCACAATAAAAATATGCTTTCTCCTATCTCATCTCCACTCTTTGCCAGCCGGTGCCAAAGAAATTCCCACTTCTCACATGGCAAGTGCTCAGGTCCTTGAGGGAATAAACAGATAACAAGACCAAAAAGTGCTTCCTCTTTTCACACCCAGAGTTAGAGGTTTACCTTGGAGACTTTAAACCTGTAGGCACATCTCCTGACACCTCATAGAAGGAGCATTGTGGAAGGATACAATCTGCCAACTTGCACAACACTGTGGGCCAAAACAGACCAGTATAAAACAAATGTATTCATAATCAATTGTTTAGGACTTAAAATGTGATCTTGTTCCTCTTTTTTCCTACTGGCAATATATCTAGTTCACTAATGTAAATACATCTTCACAGTGAATGATTATTGGTATTTCTATATTTATTAAGCATCATAATGAGCAAAAAGTTAGTACCTGTCAGGACAGAAGACCACAGTCATAGACAATTATTTCTTTATAGCAAAAGAAATGATTGTCCTGATAGGAAACAACAATTTACTTGCAAGTAATCACATACACTTGTAGTCAGAGTGCATAATAGTTACAAGGAGATAATGTGAAGAGGGCTATGGTGATAATTTTAATTGCCATCACTTATCAGTGGTGTTCTATATGTTTGGCATGTGTTGGACCATTTACATACAAAATTCTTAATCAATAACTTAACCAAAGGTTACTAGTACAGTACTTGATCAAGATTACTTGTCTAGTAAATGGCCTGAGCTAAGATATAAACCTATGTATCTATGATTCTGGGAGAAGGATTCTGCAGCCTATTCCCAAAACAATCAGCCACTGAAAACCCTATGAATAGCAGAGAAGCACTGACATGTGTTAGGCATGGCAAAGTGTCAGGGAGTATTTCATTCTGTTGTACATAGGGTCACTATGAGTAAGACCCAACCTGACAGCACCTAACAACAACAACAATCTATGATTCTAAACTTACGATTCTAAACCTATGTTTCATAGTACTCCTTCCGCTAGATCAGTGATCTTAAGTCTCAGATCCCCATGGAAGTTTTAAAAGTTATTGGTAATCCTAATATAGGGTCCATCTCTCAATCTTTATCATATTCAATTAAAAGTGAGAAAATTTAAAAATTGTATATTAAATTATTTTAAAATAAAAATTCCAATTGTTGCGTGTTAACACAAATAAAATATTTTATGTAAAAATTAGTTTTCCAAAACAACAAACAGTGAGAAGAATGGTATTATTTTATGTCTTTGCAAATCTCTTTAACATGTGGATTAATAGACAACAGTTGTACTCTCAAATGTGCTTCTGTATTTAATCTGTTGCAATGTGTTGTTTTGGTTGAAATGTATGAAGAAAATATAGCCTAAGATAGATATGCAGTGGGAAAATGAAAAAGTATTATTTTAATGTTATTTTCAGATACTTATAAATATTTTTCTGGTATACTACACCAAGCCCTAAATATTAGTTTTTATATTGTTGTTGTTAGGTGTCATCGAGTTGCGCCTGACTCATAGCAACCCTCATAGGGTTTTCAATGGCTGATTGGGGACTGTTTCGGGAGTGGAATGCCATGTCCTTCTCCCATTTTTGTGCTTCTGAGGATCAAACCCAGGGCCTCAGGAAGTCTGAAGCAGCAGTCTACCAATTGACCTAGATTAATTATAATATGATCTTTGAAATTACATTAATAAACAGTGTACTTTAATATATCAAACTATTTAGCTCTTTCATTTTACTGAATTTTTTACCCATAAATGCTTTTTTAATATTGGGAAATTATTATTATTCCTTTTTTATTTTTGTCTTATGAGACAAGGTCTCACTATGTAGCCCAGGCTGGCCTCAAACTTGCCATCCTTCCTCAGACTTCCAAGTACTGGTATTATAAGTGTGCACCATCATGCCAGGCGACACATTTCTTTATACAACACTAAATGTGGTATGATTTGATTCTTTTCTATTTATCTTTTGTGCATGTACTAGAGGTTTTATCCTTGTGGCTATGATAGGGCTTATGTAAAATATCTCATATCATTCTATTTTAAGCAGACAACAACTTAACTGTCATCCACACACACTCAGAAATAAAAAATAAAAACAATAAAATCTAGACTTTGCCAGATGTGGTAGTGATAGTGCATGCCTTTAATCCAAGTTCTTGATTGGCTGAGACAGGAAGATAACGAGTTTGAGCCCAGCCTGGACTACATAATGAAAACTTGTCTCAAAAAATAAGAACAAACAAACAAAAAGCACTATACTTTTACTTCTCCTACCCTCCACATTGTATTCAGTTAGTGTTACACTTTACATCTTTTTATTTAGAGTACCCATTTAAAAATTATTGTAGCTGTTGTTATTTTGGATACTTTTCTCTTTTAACTATTATATTAAAGTTAAGACTGATTGTTGTTGTTGTTGTTGTTAGGTGCTGTCGAGTCGGTATCCGACTCATAGCGACCCTCTGTACAACAGGAGAAACACTATTGTCAGTGCTTCTCTGCTGTGAATTGGGTTTTCAATGGCAGGTTGATTTTTGGGAGGGGGTTGCCAGGTCCTTCTCCCAAGCCTACAGCATCTGGTGTTCCCAGGCAGTCTCCCATCCAGGTACTAACCAGGCCTGACCCTGCTTAGCTTCCGAGATCTGACGGGATCGGATGCCACAGGGCTACAGCTGCAGGCTAAGAATGATTAGAACACCAATATTACAGTATTACACAATTCTGAATTTGACTATGTATTTTTACCAGTGAGTTTTATGTGTTCATATTTTTTTCATGTTGCTATTTAATATCCTTTCATTTCAACACCAGAAGCTACCATTAGTATTTAAGACAAGTCTTGTCATGATAAATTCATTCTGCTTTTGTTTTCTAGGATTCAGGAATTATCTTTATTTTTCATTCATTTTTTTTTTTAAAAAGTCTTCTATGTAGCCCAGGCTAGGTTTGCACTTGCCATCCTCCTGCCTCAGTCTCCTGAGTACCAGGATTGCAGGTGTGCATCACCATACCCAGATCTTTTTCATTTCTGAAGGACAGCTTTGCTGAGTATAGTACTCTTGACTGGTATTTTTGTTTTTTGTTTGTTTGTTTGTTTGTTCATTTTTGTTTTCCTCCTTCAATGTTTTGACGCTATCATCCAGCTCCCTCTTGACTTGAAAAGATTCTGCTGACAAGTCTGTTTACAGCCTAGTGGAGGTTTCCTTATATGGGACCAGTAATTTTTCTCTTGCTATTTCAAGATTGTCTTTGGTTTTTGACAATTTGATTATAATGGGTCTTTGAGTATTTTTCTCTGAGTTGATCTTCTGAGTTTCATTAATCTGGACAGGTATATTCCTATCCTATAATTTGATTATAATGGGTCTTTGAGTATTTTTCTCTGAGTTGATCCTCTGAGTTTCATTAATCTGGACAGGTATATTCCTATCAAGATTTTGAAAGTTTTCAGCAAGTATTTGTTTAAATAATCTTTTTCTTTCTTGCTCTTCTCTTTCTAGGACTCCCATGATCTGTATACTCATACACTTGCTGGTGTTCCATAGGTCCCTTGATTTCTTCACATTTTAAATTCTTTTTTTCTTTATTCTTCTCAGTAGCCAGTTTTTTCTTCTACATGATCAAATTTGCTATTGGAATTTTTAGTTGAATGTTTTCCCTTTTGTCATTGTATTCTTCAGTTCCAGGATTTCTGCTTTATTTATTTTTATGGTTTCTATTTCTTCCTCCCCTGACATGTCTGTCACCTTGTTGTGCCATGGGGGTTTGCATGCTGCCATGATGCTGAAAGCTATGCCACCAGTATTTCAGATAGTAACAGGACCACCCATGGTGGATGGGTTTCAGTTAAGCTTCCAGACTAAGACTGACTAGGGAGAAGGACCCAGCAGCCCACTCCAGAAACAATTAGCTATAGAAAACTTGATGAATAGCAGAGAAGCACTGTCAAATACGGAGCTAGAAAATGAGTCCCTCAGGCTGAAAGACATTTAAGAAATAACTGGGGAAGAGTTGACTCCTCAAAGTAGAGTCTACCTTAATGCTGGAACTGGAGTAAAGCTCCTAGGACTTCCTTTTGCTGATGAGGCATGCTGCAATATGAGAAGAAACATACTGGCTGTAACAATGAGCTCAAACATAAAAAGATCATGTGGATGGCACAGTGTTGGGTAGCATTTTGTCCTGTTGTATATAAGGTTGCTATGAGTCAGATCTGACTTAACAGCACCCAAAACCCACATTTCCTCTTTAAGCTCCTCATTTTGTTCACGCCGTTTCCCTAACTTTAACTCTGCATCTCAATGAGCTTCTTTAAGATGATTTTTTTCAGGAAATTCATAAATATTAACTTTTGGGGGTATCAGTTGCCAGAGCTTTATTTGCTTTCTTTCATGGTGTCATGTTTGTGTGATTCTTCATTATCCTTGTAGCCTTGCACTGATGTCTGTGCATTTAAAGTAGCAAACACCTATTCCATTACTTTCATACTGTATTAGACAGACAAAGACATTTTCCTGTTGGGTCCTGACCTGATCGGGGATCTGAATTAAGAAGGATGGAGCCAGGTCATGTGACTACTGCTCTGTCCACAGTATAGTCCCTGGTTGGTAGGCCTGTTATCAAGAGGATGTAGATACTCTCTGGTCCCTGTTGTTGTTGTTGTTGTTAGGGGACGTTGAGTCGGTATCCGACTCATAGCGACCCTCATAGGGTTTTCAATGGCTGACTGTTTCGACGTTGCCTTGGGAGTGGATTGTCAGGCCCTTTTCCCAGTTTTGCGGTACTGGGAATTGAACTTGGGACCTCAGAGACTGCAGCGCAGTGCTCTACCAACTGAGCTAAATCCCAGCCCCTCTGATCCCTAGGTGGACTGAATTGTCTCTAAGATTTTGGTCAGTGGACATGACACAGCACTGAATGTTTGCTTCAGGGTCCACAGATGTGACCTTGTTGCCAGGTGTACAGACAGGTATTGCTTCCTTTAGGTTCCTGAAAGGGCTCCCACTGGGTCAGTGGGTGAGTCTCTGGACTGTCAGTCCTGGCCCAGACTTCAACTAAAAGGACTGGAATGAAGTCCCTAGGAAGCCTCATAGTATAAAACCAAGAACAATGTCTGTAGGACTGCCTCTGAAGGCATGGACTATATGACTCCTCCCTTGTCCTTAGGTAGGAAAGATTGCTCTCAGACCACAAGAAATGGGTTGAAGATGAGTTACAGGGCTATTTCAAGATATACATTAGGAGCAAGTTCAGCCCTGCAAGGGCACAGATGGGAGTGTCTGTCTGTCTGTCACTCCCTTCAGGTGTAACTACCATCAGCTGAGGGGGGCTGGAGCCAAATTATAGAATCATTTTAGGGTCTGCTATGGGACAGAATTTTGCTCATCTGCTCATAGAAAGGGTAGATGAATGTGTCTGCTGGTGGGGCCCTGCAAAAACAGTACTACCTTCAGACTGAAGTTGAGAGGGCCTGAAGTGAAGTTAGAGACTAATTTCAGACTCTACACTGACAATTGAGATTGACAGGCTTGTTACCTGAGACGTGTGGGCATCTTCCCACATCCCTTGGTGTATGGTTCTGGTGGTAGGACCAAAGCCAGATTGGTTGGTAGTTGAGGCTACTGTGGGCTAGGGCATTTCTAAATCTAGATCCTAGATCACAATTTATGTACCTACCAAATTCATCTGCTCTCTGAAAACATATTCCACTGGGGTTTTGCAATCTTGTACCTATATCCCATATCTTCCATAATGGCAATTCTGTCTAAGGATGGCTGCAAAATTATTGTTGTTGTTCAAAGATACAATGGAAGACTCTTATTCTGTGACCTTGCTGACATCAGTCTCTCTCTCTCTCTCTTTGTTTTATAGTCCTGATTATTTTTATTTGATTTAGACATGGAAGAACATTTAAATCTCTGGTGGTATTAAGCAGTAGGAAGTTAGATATTTTCTAATTGTATAGTAACAGTTGGTATAATAAAAGAGAAGAAAGCTGATAAAGAGTTGGTGCTAGCTGGGCGTGGTGGCACACGCCTGTAATCCCAGTGGCTTGGGAGGCGGAGCCAGGAGGATCGCAAGTTCGAGACCAGAGTAAGTCCATGTAACTTAGTGAGACCCTGTCTCAAAAAGTAAAGAAAAAAATTAAAAAGGGCTGGGGGCCCAGCTCAGTGATCTAGCACTTGCAAAGCATGCAAGTGCAAGGCCCTGGGTTCAACCCCTAGTACCACACACACAAAAAAGTTGGTGCTCTATTATCTGATGTGTCAAGGGGCACTGGCCTCCCATTTCCCAGGTTTTCAGAAAGGCTACAGTTTTAAACAGAAACGTGCTGGTAGTCTCTAGGTACAAGAGACTATGGGCATTAGTAATGTGGCTACTCCGAATTAATATTTGCTATTAAGTGTAAAGTATCCACCAGATTTTACAGATAAAAAGTATATAGACCAGGCATGGTGGTACATGCCTATAATCCCAGCAACTCTGGAGGCAGAGGCAGGAGGATTGCAAGTTCAAAGTCAGAGGCAGCCTGCAAAACTTAGCAAGATCCTGTCTCACTAGGTTCAATCCCCCATTCTCATTCTTTCTTTCTCTCTCTCTCTCCCCCTCCCCCAATCTCCACCCCCTCCCTCATTGTTGTGTTGTTGTTTGGTATCATCAGGTTGGGTCCAACTCATTGTGACCCTCATAGGATTTTCAATGGCTGTTTCAGAATTGTTTTCAGGAGTGGACTGCCACATCCTTCTCCCATAAATTATATATATAAATATAAATCACACACACACATATATCATTAATATGTTATATTGATTATATGTTGAAATGATTGGATTTTGGATATATTAGGTAAGACAGGATATATTATTAAATTAATTTTACCTTGTTCTTTTTACTTTTTAAAATGTCACTATGAGAAAACTTAAAATTCTATTAACAATGCTGCTTTATGGAAATTAAAATATTTTTGCTATCAAATGAGGATGAAAACACATCCTTCCAAAACTGATGGGATACAGTAAAGGCAGTTCTAAGAGGGAAGTTCATAGCAGTGAGTACCTTCATCAATAAGTTAGGAATGGACCAAATAAATGAATTAATGACACATTTCAAGGCATTAGAAAGTCAAAAACAAACCAATCCCAAAAGGAGCATTCACAGAAATTATCAAGATTAAGGCAGAGATATCCCAATTAGAATCTAAAGGATAACTCAAAGAATTAATGAGACTAAGAACTGGTTCTTTGAAAAGATCAATAAAATAGAAGCACCCCTGGCCAATCTCACCAAAAGAATAAAGAAAAGACCAATATTGTAAAAATTAGAAATGAGAAAGGAATCATAACCACCAATTCCAACGAAATCCAGAAAATCATCAGGGAATACTTTGAGAAATTGTATTCCCCAAAATACAAAAATATAGAAGAAATGGATAAATTTATTATCACATACATTTTATGAGAACTAAGCCCAGACGACATAAATGACCTAAACCAACCCATTACATTCCCCAAAATAGAAAGGGTAATTTAAAAAACCTCCAGACAAAGAAGAGCCCAGGACCTGATGGGTTCACAGCAGAATTCTACCAAACCTTCAAAGAAGAATCAATCCCAGTTCTCCGTAAATTATTTCAAAAAGTAGAAGAGGAGGGAACACTCCCAAACTCATTCTATGAAACCACCATTACCTTGATACCTAAACTGGGACAGGATACATCTAAGAAAGAAAAATATAGACCAATATCCCTAATGAACGTAGATGAAAAACTCTCAACAAAATCATGGCAAACCAAATTCAGTAACAGATTAAATAGATCATTCATCATGACCAAGTGGTATTTATTCCACAGATGCAAAGCTGGTTCAACACATAAAAACTGATCAATGAAATTAGACATATCAAAAGACTTGCAATCAAAAACCACACAATCATCTCATTGATTCTAAGAAGTCCTCTGACAAAGTGCAATATCTTTTCATGATAAAAACCTTGGAGAAGATAGGCATAACAGTAAAATACCTTAACATCATAAAGACCATTATGACAGACCTACAGCCAACATCATACTAAATAGAAAAAAACTGAAACCATTTCCTCAAAGATCAGGAACAAGATAAGGATGCCCACTCTCTTGTCTCTTATTTAACATTGTGATTGAAGTCCTAGCCAGAGAAATCAGACCAAAGAAAGAAATCAAAGGAATACTGATAGACAAAAAAGATGTCAAATTATCCTTATTCACCTAAAGACCCCAAAAAATCTTGAAAACTTTTAGACCTAATTAGCTCCTTTATCAAAGTGGCAGGATACAAAATTAACACTCAAAAGTCAATTGCCTTCCTTTACACAAACTGTGAGCAGAAAGAGAAAGAAATTAAGGCAAAAATCTCTTTCATGACAGTCCACCAAAACTTTAAATATTTAGGAATCAATCTAACCAAAGATCCTGCAGATTTCTACAAGGAAAACTTCACAACATTAAAGAAAGAAATCACAGAGGATACTAGAAGGTGAATGGACCTCCCCTGCTCATGGATTGGGAGAATCAATATTGTAAAAATGGCTATACTACCAAAAGCAATCTACAGATTTAGTGCAATTCTCAATAAAACTCCAGTGACAGACTTTACAGAAATAGAAAAATAATCCAAATATCCATATGGAAACACAAAAGACCACATATAGCCAAAACACTCTCTCCTTTTATTTTTTCCCCCTTTTGCACTGGGGGTTGAACCCAGTGCCTCACTTTTGCATTCTTTGCAAGTGATGTACCACTGAGCTGCCGCCTCTAGCCCATTATGTATACTGCCTCTGGTCTCAAACTTGTGATCCTCCTGCCTCTGCCTCCCTAGCCACTGGGATTACAGGTATGTGCCACCTCACCCAGCCAAGCCCAAACACTCTTAACCTGCAAAACTAATGCAGGTGGGATCACAATCCCTGACTATAAATTTTACAACAGGGCTATAGTGTCAAAAACAGCTTGGTACCAGCACAAAAATAGGCCTAAAGACCAGTGGAACAGAAGAGAGGACCCTGAGACACACCAACACATCTTTAGCCACCTGATCTTTGACAAAGGAGCAAAGCAGGCAAATTGGAGAAAGGATAGCCTCTTCAACAAACAGTGCTGGGGAACTTGGATTTTCACATGCAGAAAAATGAAAACAGACCTGCACTTCTCAAGATGCATGTGAATTAACTCGAAATGGATAAAAGACCTCAACATAAAACCAGAAACCTTAAAATCACTAGAAGAAAAAATAGGAAATACATTCCAACGTGCAGGCATAAGAAAGCATTTCCTTAATAAGACTCCGATTGCTCAGGAAATTGCAACAAGAATAGACAAATGGGATTACATAAAATTAAAAAGCTCTGTATGGCAAAGGAAACATTCAACAGAGTTAAGGAAGTCCCCACTGAATGGGAGAAAATTTTTCCATCCTACACATCTGATAGGTGACTAATTTCCAGAATTTACAAAGAACTCAAGAAAGCAACACCAAAATAACAAATAATCCAATACACAAGTGGGCAAAGGAACTAAATAGACAGTTCTCAAGTGAAGAAGTTCATATGGCCATGAAACACATGAAACAATGCTCAAAATCCCTAGCCATGAGGGAAATGCAAATCAAAATGACTCTGAGATTCCATCTTACTCCAGTAATAATGGCCAAGATCAATAAAACAAATAATGATAAATGCTGGCCAGGTTGTGGAGAAAAAGGAACCCTCTTACACTGTTGGTGTTGGAGCTGTAAATTGGCTCAACCACTTTGGAAATCAATATGGAGATATCTCAGAAAACTAAAAATACAACTGTCATATGACCCAGTTATACCACTACTGGAAAAATACCCAAAGGGAGGGAGATGAGTCATCATATCACAGAGACACCTGCATCTCCATATTCAATGCAGCACTTCTCACAATAGCAAGAGAATATGGAATCAGCCAATGTGCCCATAAACAGAAGAATTAATAAAAAAATTATGGTATATTTACGCAATGGAATACTACCCTGCAATTAAAAAAATGAAATAACGTCATTTGCAACAAAATAGATTGAATTGGAGAACATCATCTTAAGCCAAAGAACAAAAGCCCAAAAAGAAAAATACTGTAAGTTCTCACTCATATGTGGGTGTTGAATCATATTTAAAGGATGGAAAAAATCCTATACATAAATTGAAATATAAAAAATGCATGATAAAACAGTGTAGAAGGAACAATTTAAGGAGCAGGAAGAAGGAGGTAGGGATCTAGCAAAGGGAAGCAAAGACTGGAGAAGCAAAGATTGGAGAATATGGGAGGGGGATGAGAGTCAATGAGGAAGGATGAAGAGGAAGAGGTCAATCTCAATGTAAACAGCACAACTTCATCAGTATGTTGGAAAAATAGGGGAAGATAACCCAAATAAGTATCAGAGCTTAACTACAAACCAGCCATATGGCTCCATAAACTTTTTGGATCAATGAAAGTGTTGCTAGAAGTGAAGCAAAGGAGGCATACTGGAAAAAGCCAATGCTGTATTATTCTATACCCTATTATCATTTACTAATAGAGGGAAAAAGTTTAAAAATAACCATAATGTTGCTTAACCATTGGCATGAAAGACTAAATCAACTCTGTCATAGATAAGAATCATAATTAATTCTACCATTTTTATTAACTTGTGCTCTCATTTCATTCTCTATGGGGAACTCTTGTTGATGGTTACTGTAGATAGTGACCATGGTTATATGTATTCTATTAGCATTGTATCTTTTTTCTAAGGACATATACAGCACACACACACACACACACACACACACACACACACACACACACCTTTCCAATAAATATTAGCAGAGATAGAGAAAGATAAAGAAATACCAAAGACATAAAAATCATTGTCAGAAATTTCTGATGAGTAGAAATTCCCTCATCATTCAACTCATTGTCATTGGTCATGGAATATTGATTTTATTTTTATCAAGAAAGTAAGTTCCGAATGGAGCTTCTTTTACAGAAAAGATTAATGGAAATAATGTATTTAAAAATATCTTTTCTCTAACATTTTTCTCTTTAATGTAATTTGAATCAGACACATGTTCAAAATGTTTATTGTGCTTGAATAGGACCAATATTAAAAATGCTTATTGTATAGTGAAATCCAAAACAAATGCTTAGAAATATATATGTATGTACACAAACACATACACACACACGTGCCAAGAATACAGACATATTTGAAGAAAGGGAAAAGGTATTAAAACTGTAATTCTCAATGGGTACTGGTAACAAAAGATGACTACAAGTCACTTTTGACTTCTACAATTATAAGAAGTGCTCAATGTGACTAACTAGCAAAAAAAACAGGACTTATTGATGTGTGAGGGCTCCAGATCTTCATTTGTACATATCATACATAGTACCTTAAATGTGAAACTTATCACCAATGCATGCAATTGTTAGGCATGTTGGAGATTCTGTTGCATATTCATGCTTCCATTGTTGTACTTCCACAACATTATCAAATTTCAAATATCACTTCAAAATGGTCTTGTTTGTCTCACATGACAACTCTGCTTCCACCATTTTCTTTGCCTGTCCTTCCTGTTGCATGGTGACACTAGCATTCATTTGATTAATGTCATCTTTTGAGACAATGTCATACTACACATTGCTACTCTAATTCAATTCAACCTTGAAAAATAATACACAAGAAGATGAAGCAAAGATGGTGGACAGATAGCACATCCCTTCTGACCCAGAGTAAAAGGAAACCTTAATCAATAGTTTAGAACACACATTGACTAGATAGACTGAGTAATATTAGATTAGAGACAGTGGAAACAACTAGGGGGGCAATGAGATCGGAACTCAAACCTCAGAAGACCTACACAAAAAACTGCAGCTGAGTCACCATTTCCCAGATCACAGAACACTGAAACTCAGAAGAATCCACATACACATCCATAGGTACCTGCATCCTACACAGAGTACAACCCTGGCATCATGCCCACACCCTGCTGACAGGACACAGACAACACCCTCCACAGAGTAGAACTGGTGAGTTAGTCTGAAACATCAGGCTCAATGGCCATCTCTACACAGTGCCAATGGTGCAGGTGATGAGTCTACACTGGTCCACAAGCCTCACGCAGGAGTGCAGGCCTCAGATCCTCCAGAGGTGAAATGTTATCATCCCATCCATCCTGATGTGGGTATGGGGAGTGAACACAGAAGGGGCTGGGGAATGTGCACCTGCGGAGCAAGTCTAGCTGTAGTCCATCTCCCTCCCTCCTGTTGTTGCAGGGCAGTTGCATGGCATGACTTTCACACAGACACACGGGCACTCAGATCCCAGAACCACAGGGGATTCAATATTGTCTCACTACATCATGCAATCAGCTAGGGTCTGTGGAAATGACTGAGTCCCATGTGGACAGAGCATGATCATGGTCCCACAGGGAGCACGATAGTGTACTTTGTCCCAGCTTGCAACTGCCACATGGGCAGACAGGATGCAGATATCATCCCGCCCACTACAGGGTGGGAGTGGCGAGAGCACAATGGGATTCGGAACATGGGAGTGGATAGAGAGCCTGGCAAAAAGATCTAACATCCGCTGCCATATACTCCTGCCATAAGCATTTGGGCATCAATGTCTGAGTTGGGTTCGCAGTGCCTGAACTCTGTGGGGCAGGAAAAATTCCTAGAAGGTCACCACAGGTTGCACAGCCTCTCTGACAATACAACAGGGACTGACTATTTCACGGGGCAATCTCTGAAAGCACCCAGTGCCCGGCTTCAGCCCAAGAGACCACCATATTCACCCTGCAGAGGGAAGCTGAGCAGAGACCCGCCCCCTAAGCCAGCCCGCTTCTAACAAGAGAAATGACAGGAAAAGCCCTTTTCCTGCAGCAAGGTCAGTCACCTGAAGGAAGAGAGACAGGGCCTCCTCAGAAGACTTAAGACGGCTGCAGATAGAAGGAAAACCATAGTGCCCTGAGCTCTCCAGTGTACACTACTCCCTTGTTCACTTTATTGTTCAGATACCTCTTGTGCAGGTATACAGGTGTTTTTCTTGTGTGTATATGATTGATTTATTTGGTGTGTGTGTGTGTGTGTGTGTGTGTGTGTATGTGTGTGTGTGTGTGCCTGTGAATTGTTTCTTTTATATATTTGGGGATTTTTGTTAATTTTTTATTTTTAAATTTTAATTTTAATTTCTATTAGTCTCTGTTCTCTCTCTCTTATTCCTCTCTCTTCTTTCCCTATAAGCTCCCGCTCCTCATAGCCCAGTAGTGAAGCAGAATCTGCTGCCTCCCTGCCCCCATCCCCATTACAATAGTGAACTGGAAAATGGGAAACTGAGGAGTAGAGAGGCCAGGACACAGATAAGAGTGTCATGAGCTGATGGTCCACTGATCCTAGGAGATTCTGATTAAAAACAAAGCCCATATTGAGTCAAGTAGGGCTGGTGAACCAAAGAGCCCCACAGACTAGAAAACCAAGGAATCACACTGTACCCAGTAGACAAATCAGTGACTGGGATCTCAGGGATCAGAGGGAATCTGAATGGGACAGAACTGAATTCAGAGTCTGCACCAGATACTTTTCTAGGGTTTTGAAGCTGTAAAATACAGGGATGAGGAGTGAAAATAAAGTGCCAGAGATTCATCACCACACAAACTCAAAGGAATAACAGAGGGAGAAGTTCTGCACACTTGGGAGAGACAAAACTTAATTCCTGGACCATATAATGGGGAAGCAAAGTCATAAGTATATAAGAAATGCAAAGGGGCAGGCAGAATGTGAAGACTCCATTGACCAAAGCCTCCAAATAAATACCTCCAATGAATTTCAATTCCTAGAGATCTCTGAATTAGAATTCAGAGTTTTGGTTATTAATATACTAAGAGAAATCAAAACTAATACCACCATCACCCTTGAAATCATTAAAAAGAAGGTATCTCATCTGGAATCCATTCTCTCCTCCCAGCTAGAAATGACTAGGAAAAAAATCAAGCCACAATCCTTGACAAGCAAACCAAGCTAAATGAATTAAACTCTGCAAAAGAATCCTTTTCATTGAGACTGGACAAAGCTGAGCTATGAATTTCAGACTCTGAGGACTTAATCCAATAAATTAAATATGTACAGCCAGAAATGGAAACAATGATGAAGGAATTTAAAAAAGATTTCCAAGAAGCCTCAGATAGAATGAAAAAATGAAACAGGAATTCAGAGTGTCCCTGAAGGAGAGAAAAGGTCCACCAGAGGACTAGGAAATCTACTTTATGATATCCTCAAGGGAAATTTTCGAGAGATAATCCAGGATCTGGATACATACACAACTGAAACTTTCAGGACCCCACCCAGGGTAGACCAAAATAGGTCATCTCCAAGACATATCATAGCTCAAATGCTTTCATTAGAAACCAGAGAAGCAATTCTGAAAGGAGCAAGGAGGAAATCCCAGATAACTTTCAAAGGATAACCCATTAAAATTACTGTAGACTTCTCCATATCAACATTGAAGGCTAGAAAGGCTTGAACACAGGTAACTCATGTCCTAAAAAAGAATAACTTCCAACCAAGAATACAATATCCAGCAAAATTATCTTTGAAAATAGATGAGGAATATAAGACATTCCATGATATTGACGCATTCAAACAATTTGCAACCACCAACCCAGCTCTAAAGAGGATGGTAAATCACTTACCACATCCACGTGAGATAAGACAACCCTATATAGATAACCAAAGACTTGAATAGTTGAGATGAATGCAAACCAAGAAAGGATCAAAGCAACCATGATTCATAAACCAGTAAATTGTAATTAATTGGATGCATAACAATAGATACTTCTCAATAATCACTATAAATGTAAATGGTCTTAACTCACCAATTAAGAGACAGAGACTGGCTAATTGGATGGAAAAACATAAACCCTCAACATGCAGTATTCAAAGAAACCCTCTAACTTAAAAAGACTGCAATAGACTGAGAATTAAGGGCTGGAAAACAATATACCAAGCAGGGGGGAAACAAAAACAACAGGTATTGCAATTTGAATATCAGATAGATTAACTTTCAATCCAAAACTAATTAGAAGAAATAAAGAAGGACACTATATATTATTAAGGGCTGAGATTTAGCTCAGTTGATAGAGCACTGCGCTGCCGTCTCTCAGGTCCTGAGTTCAATTCCCAGCACCGCAAAAATGGGAGAAGGACCTGGCAATCCACTCCCAGGGCAATCCTGAAACAGTCAGCCATTGAAAACCCTATGAGGGTCATTATGAGTTGGATAAAGACTCGACGGCACCTAACAACAACAGCAACAACATATATTATTAAAAGGAACAATCAATCAGGAACAAATAACACTTTTAAATATATATGCTCCAAACATTGGGGCACCTAGCTTTATAAGACAAACTTTATGGGACATGAAGAACTTTATTGGATCAGACACAATAATTATGGGAGACTTCAATAACCTACTGTCACCAAGAGACAGGTCATCAAAATAGAAAATCAACAGAGAAACAATGAATCTAATCTCAACCCTAAATCAGTTGGATCTCACAGATATACACAGAATATTCCATCCACATGAGGAGGAGTACACATTCTTCTCAGCTCAACATGGAACATTGTCCAAGATAGATCATATGCTAGTCAATAAGAATTCCCTCAACAAATACAAATAAATAGAAATTATCCCCTGTTCCTTACCAGACCACAATGGAATAAAATTGGAATTCAATATCAAGAATAATTCCAGAAATCTTACAAACTCATGGAGACTAAATAATACATTACTGAATGACCAATGGGTTGTTGATGAAAGCAAAATGGAATTTTAAAAATTCCTGCAATCAAATGATGATGAAAACACATCCTACCAAAACATATGGGACAGAAAGACAGTGTTAAGAGGGAGGATTATAGCATTAAGTGCCTTCATCAATAAGATAGAGAAGAGCCAAATAAATGACCTAATGACACACCCTAAGATGCTATAAAATCACTCCTAAAAGGAGTATACAGAAAGAAATTACCAAAATAAAGGCAGAAATACCTCAATTAGAATCTAAAGAGATAATTCAAAAAATTAATAAGTCTATGGGCTGGTTCTTTGAAAATATTAATAAAATAGACACTCCTCTGGCCAATCTCATCAAAAAGAAAAAGGAACAAACTAACATAGTAAGGATTAGGAAGGAAAACGTGTTCATAACCACTGACTACAATGAAATACAGAAAATTGTCAGGGATTATTTTGAGAGATTGTATTCCCCAAAATATGAAAATACGGAAGAAATGGATAAATTTATTAGCACATATGACTTACCAAAACTAACCACAGAAGATATAAGTGACCTAAACAAACCCATTACATCAACTGAAATAGAAAAGTTAATAAAAAGTCTCCCAACAAAGAAGAGCCCAGGTCCTGATAGGTTCATGGTAGAATTTTACCAAATTTCAAAAGAAGACATAATACCTGTCTTCCTCAAATTATTCCAAAAAGTAGAAAAGGAGGGAACACTCCCAAACTCATTCTATGAAGCTTTCGTCACACTGATACATAAATCAGGAAAAGATTCATCTAAGATAGAGAATTATAGGCCCATTTCCCTTATGAACATAGATGCAAAAATTTTTAACAAAATCCTTGCAAACTGAATCCAGCAACATATTAAATTGTTCACCATGACCAAGTGGGATTTATTCCACAGATGCAAGGTTGATTCAACATATGGAAATCAATTAATGTAATCCAACATATCAAGAGACTGGCAAACCAAAATCACAAAATCATCTCAATTGATGCCAGAAAGGCCTTTGACAAAGTGCAACACCTCTTCATGATAAAAATCCAGGAGAAAATAGGTGTAACAGGCAAACACCTTAACATCATAAAAGCCATCTATGACAAACCTACAGCCAACATTATATTAAATGGAGAAAAACTGAAACCATTTCCTCTAAGATTTGGAACAAGACAAGGATGTCCACTCTATCCTATTTTATTTAGCATAGTAATTGAAGTCCTCACCAGGGCAATTAGACAAGAGAAAGAAATCCAAGGGACACAGATTGGCAAAGAAGAGGTCAAACTATCCTTATTTGCAGATGACATGATACTCCACCTAAAAGACCCCAAAACCTCTTCTAGACAACTTTTAGATCTAATCAACTCCCTCAGCAAAGAGGCAGTATATAAAATTAACACACAAAAATTAATAGCTTACCTTTATGCCAACTGTAAGCAGGAAGAGAAGGAAATTAGAGATAAAATACCTTTCACAGTAGCCCACCAGAAAATTAAGTACCTTGGAATCAACCTAACAGAAGACCCTACAGACCTCTATTAGGAAAATTTCAAAACAGTGTAGAAAGAAATCACAGATGATACTAAAAAATGGAAGGACCTTCCCTGCTCCTGGATAGGGAGAATTAATATGTAAGAATGGGTATCCTACCAAAAGCAATCTATAGATTTAATGCAATCCCTATTAAAATTCCAATGACAGAGTTTAAAGAAAAAGAAAAAATGATCCAAGAATTCATGTGGAATCACAATAGACCATATACAGCCAAAACACTCTTAAACTGCAAAACTAGTGGAGATAGAATCACAATCCCTGACTTTAATTTATACTACAGGGCAGTGATAGCAAAAAAAGCTTGGTACTGGAACAAAAATAGACCTGAAGATCAGTGGAACAGAACAGAAGATCCACAAATACCTCAACACAACTATAGCCACCTAATTTTTAACAAAGGAGCAAAGCAAGTAAATTGGAAAAAAAGATAGCCTTTTCAACAAACGGTGCTGGGAAACATGGATATCCACTTGCAGAAAGATGAAAACTGACCAGCATCTTACAATATGCACGAGAGTTAACTCAAAATGGATTAAAGACCTCAACACAAAACTGGAAACTTTAAAATTAATAGACGATAGAATAGGCAATGTACTACAACAAATAGGCATAGGAAGGTATTTCCTGAATAAGACTCCAATTGCTCAAGAAATTGCAACAAGAATAGATAAATGGGATTACGTGAAATCAAAAAGCTTCTGTACAGCAAAGGAAACAATTAACAGAGTCAAGGAAATCCCCACTGAATGGGAAAAAAATCTTCACATCATATACATTGGACAGAGGCCTAATTACCAGAATTTATAAAGAACTCAAGAAAAAATACCCAAGAAAACAAATAACTCAATACACAAATTGGCAAAGGAACTGAACAGACAGTTTTCAAATGAAGAGGCCCGTAAAACCATGAAACACATGAAAAAATGCTCAATATCCCTAGCCACTAGGGAAATGCAAATTAAAACAATGCTGAGATTCCACCTTACTCCAGTAAGAATGGTCAAGATCAATAAAACAAATAACAACAAATGCTGGCAAGGTTGCAGAGAAAAGGAACACTCTTACATTGGTGGTGGAGCTGTAAATTAGTCCAACCACTTTGAAAATTGATATGGAGGTATCTTCAAAAACTAAAAATAGATCTACCGTATGACCCAGCTATAACACTATTGGGAATTTATCCAAAGAGAGATGTGTTGTCATACCACAGAGACACCTGCATCTCCATGTTCAATGCAGCACTTTTCACAATAGCAAGGATATGAAATCAAGCAAAGTACTCATCAACAGAAGAATGGATAAAAAAACTATGGTATATATACAGAATGGTATACTACTCAGCAATCAAAAAAATTGTAATAATGCCATTTGCAGCAAAATGGATGGAACTGGAGAAAATTATTTTAAGTGAATGAACACAAGCCAAGAAAGAGAATACCACATGTTCTCACTCATATGTGGGAGCTGAATCAATAATTAAAAGAAGGAAAAATTTTTGTGCAGAGGCCAGAAGATAATAAAAAGCTAAAATCGACTTAGTGGAGAAGGGACAATTTGGGGAGTGCAAAAGAAGGCGAAGGGATCTAGCAAAAGGAGGAAATCCTTGGGGAAGAGAGGGGGAGAGGAGGAACAAGGAGGAGTGAGGAGTTGGGAAGGGGGCGACCTAGGGTGAACAGCCCAACTTTAATAGTTCTGGAAATAATTATAATTATACAAATAATACCAAAGAATGGTAATAATACAGATGGGCTAGAAAATTAGGGTAATAGTATTGACAATGTAAAAAGATAGTTCACTACGAAAAAATTTTGATCTTAAACATAATTGGGATCGAAGAATATATAGAAAAATATTACCCAAAAAGACATGCAAATGGAAGAGAGGTCTTTGGTGGGTGTGGGTGGGACAGGGTGAGGAAATGTACACGAGGGTAAGGGGGAACTTATCTGTGCAATGTACAACCAAATGCATATATGGAAATGTCACAATGAAATGCATTTCACAATGAAATGCATGTCAGAATGAAACACGTTAAGTTGTACATTAAAAATTTTCAAGAAAAAATAATAATACAGATAACCTCTTTTAAAATGTGTCTACATTTTTTAGACCCTTTGTGTGTATAATCCTAGAAATTAACAATAGATGGGTATCATTAAAAATGTATCCTATCTTGCATGGGTTTAAAGACTATATGGAAAAATGGAATCATCAGTTAAAGTATCTAGACTAGTGCCCAAAGTGCTTGAGAGCACAGAAGATAATTACTTCCTTTCCTCATTTCATTTTTCTAAAGTTAGTAAGATATCTTTCCTGACATAGATTCTCATTTGTACATTTATCTATACCTGCTCTTTTGATGTCTCTTCGATTCTCTCTCACTCTGCTTTTTTTCTGATTAATGATATTTTCTCCCTCGTATTGTTTTGTTCTGTTACTCATCCTCTCTCCGTGAAACATAAATTCTGCTCTTTTGATAAATGGTCACTTTTATTTCTAGCCCTCAGCTCAGAGTTTAGTGTTCATGTTCTCAGGCATGAATTGTCCCTTAATAGTGTGTCATAGTAGCCAAGAATATTTGTGAGAATAGCTTTCCAGAAGGAACATGAAAATCAAAGACAATCTCAGAAATTTATTTTATTATGCTTTGTAATGACTAGAAAATGTTTGGATGGCTGCAAATGGCATGATAAATTTTCAATAGCTTTTAATTTGTTTTAAATAAACATGCAGCAACTTGTAGAATTTTCTCACTTTTGAACAGGATATAAATTACATCAGCCAAATTAAAAAATGACCATATGGCTAGGGCTTCAGAAGAATCAGATCAGAGCCAAAGACCCCCTGGCAGAGTAGCCATAAAGTAAATGAGAGACTGAAAGCCTCAGAGAAATTTGATAATTTCTGTATCCTATTATACTGTGAATTTGGCAGGCATGATGAGACATGTTGACTTTCCTACACATTTAAGAACTTAGTACAGGTAGATGCATATCTGTAGAGAGACAACTGAGGTTGAGACCAACTGGAACAGAATAGGATTGGCATCAGAAAATATAGGTAAAGCCAATACAAAAATAAGAGTTGAGGGAAATATTTATATGTTGTTGATTAGGGCCATATTACAGAATATGGCACTTTACAGTTAATATTTATGATTTATTAGAACATACATAATCAAATTTGAAACATTGTATGTGCATTCCATATCACATACATTCCAAGATTTCTATATTAATCCTACTCAGGGCCCAAAATAGTGCTACTCTGACATGGCTAGACATATTACTTTTTCTCCAAATCCTATACCATAAATACTTGCAATCTTATTTGCTTAATGCTACTGGAATTTTCTATGGGGACTGTACCCTGTGACGTCTCTCAAACATCTCAGTGGATGAAAAACTCTATCAATTTTTAGGAGAAGACATTTCAATGTAATTAGTATTTACCAAATGCTCACAGGATATCTGACTTTGTATGAGAATATATTGTGAATGGGCTGGGATTTAGCTCAGTTGGTAGAGCACTGTGCTGCAGTCTCTGAGGTCCCAAGTTCAATTCCCAGAACCACAAAAATGGGAGAAGGGCCTGGCAATCCACTCCCAAGGCAATCCCGAAACAGTCAGCCATTGTAAACCCTATGAGGGTCACTATGTGTCGGATACCGACTCGACAGCACCTAACAACAACAACATATTGTGAATGGCCCTGCTTCAGGACCAATTGTGCTAGATTGCTTGGAAATGGTTCTGTATCAATTGGTAAAGGTGATAATGAAGGCATTTTTATGTTTTTGGTTTCTCATGACCTGATTCTTATAATTCTATTCCTTAAATTAAGAATTACTTTTTCATGTGATAAACTCAACTCTGCTTCTATTTTGGTATGCTTTCATGTGCTCCAAATTAAAACATTAGCTTATTTTTCTACTAAGCATTTGTTTCTCAAATAAATTTTTGTTATTTAATTTCAAACATAACACAGTAAACAGAGAACTTCAATGACATTGAGAACCAGAAACATAATGAGAGATTTTGCCAGGATGATTAAGTCATTCTTTCAACTACCTAGTAGGTACATTAGTGGTATTTTTTTCATACCCTTTTGATACTGAAATATTTTCTATTTTAGTTAGGTAGAGAAAATCTTTTTATCAACTTGACTTTATTAGGAGTACCTGTAACAACTGAGCTAGTATTTTAGACAAGATATTTCTCTATAGACTGTTTCTTGCAAAGAAGTTTGAGAAATTATTCAGTAATGAAGTTTCATGTAATCTACAGATTTGTTTTAGCCATGTTCACCTTGACTTTAACCATTTAACAATAGCACTTTCTTCTCATGAGTCACTCTTCTAACTGATCTTTCTTACAAGAGGATGAAAGAATAGTTGGTTCTTAGCATTTCTCTCATTTTTAACTCCCATCAATAGGTATATTTAGAGAAAATAACTCAAAGGTTATCTGGGAGAAATGGTAGGTAAATCTCATATCTTTCATTTTCAATAGAGTTCTCAATATAGTTTTAAATATATTATGTTAGTCTTTGGGAGAGTTTTAATTTTAACTGTTAATGTTTAATCATTTAGAGGGATTGTTATGCAATTAGGAATGTTATGCTCAAGCATTTTGGTTATATTCTGCTGTATAATAAGCCACACCAATATGTGATAGCTTATATCAAGAAAAATTATTTATTGTGCTCATAAATATATATTTTGGGCAATACTCATAGGTGACAGAATGTTTTTGTGCCACTTAACATCATTTAGAGAGGCTGGATAAGAGCTGAAGGATCTGTGTCCAAGGTGGCTCAGTCTCACGGTGCTAGCTATTGGCTAGGTTCTTAAGTAGGGCTGATGATAGAGACATCATTTCTCCCCATGAGAGCTTCTGTGTCATCTTTCTCACACTGTGTTGGGTAAGTTTCAGAAATGAGTATTCCAAGAGAACTGAGTAGAAGCTACAAATCTTTGCATGACCTTGTTTCATATTTACTGCTTTTTGTTGGTCAAACAAGTTACTAAAGCCAACCTGGATTCCAGGAGATGGGAATAAGAACTCCTTTTAATGGAAGGAATAATGAAAAATCTGTAGCTATATTCATTCTACAAATCAACTATTTTGAGGTCATTATTCACTCAACTCATTTCTGAAATCAAACATTTTTTTCTGTGTAGATTTTGGATTCCATTATATTCTGTACTCTATCCACATTGACATCCTCTGCCTGTATATGCTCTGTGACTTTCCACATGGATAAGAGCTTAGCTTCTGTATGAACTGAATTGCTACGAGAGTATAACACATAGAAATAGGGTTTTATTTCAACCAGTTATAATCAGTACTGGTATCTCCCACCTTTCCTATACTCAATAAGGGAAGAGGGAGAGACTACCCAAAAGAGCCCAAAGCATTTCCACCAAGTAATCTTGGAAATAAGATAAAGTTGTCAGGAGTGTTACAGCAGTTACTGATCTCTAGGTTAATATGATATCCTCACAATAGTCTGAAAGAGAGAGAGGTTCAGACAATGAGAATATTCCTCATACAGCAAAGAAAAAGCCATTTAGCACCAAGATTCCCCCAAATCCTTACAGATAGGCAGTCAGAATTTCAGGGTAGGAGTATGTTCAGGTTACATCAGAGATTTGCTGATGTATTGAGCACATAGGGCTTTGGGTTATCATCATGGACAGGTGCTCCAAGAACAATTTTCCTTTTTACCTCAACTAGTTAGTGTAGTATCCCCTTTTTCCTTTAACATGCATGTGAATCACAGTAATTTACCCACCAAATCCAACATTCAGGTTTTATTACATTAAAAACAATGCACATTTATTTTTATTTATTTATTTTTTTGTGGCACTGGGGGTTGAACATAGGGCCTCACGCTTGCATGCTTTGCAAGTGCTGGACCACTGAGCTGCACCTCCAGCCCTTTTTTTTTTCTTTTTAACTTTTTGAGACAGGGTCTCACTAAATTACACAGACTGCCTCTGGTCTCGAACTTCCGATCCTTTTCTGTCTGCCTCCAAGGCCGCTGGGATTACAGGTGTGCGCCACCGCACCCAGCCAATCCACATTTATTTTTGTACAACTATTACTCACAACCTGTCTTATAGTAATAAGGGATGTCACCTTCCTCTGAGGAAGACTATCATAGGGTCTTACACACAGGACACATAAAATCATTTTGATTTCTCTTCTTCCACATAGCCCCTTAAAGAAGATAAATCCTCAAGTTTCCATATTTAGTTTTCTATTTTCACGCTACATGTGTTCACTGAGTGGTCCACTTATGGCAATTATTTAAATTGTCATCTCTACAGTGATAGCCTGTGATCCTGTATCTCATGCTCCCTCCTTTCATCTCTTCTAGCATCATAATTTTCATGTAAATTCCCCCTATATAATGTCTTTTAGCATTTTAAAATTAACAGGTCAAAAGCTGAGCTCATTGTTTTTATTTCCTATTATGGTTTGAATATAAAATAGCTCCCACAGGCTTATGTATGAACCCTTGGTATCCAGCTGATGCTGCACCAAGGTTTTTGAAAAAAGGTTGGGAAGCTAGGCCATGGGTAGCAGGGTCAGATTCCCTGGAGAGAGCCTCAGAAAAGGCAGTGGAATTAAGATGTGAAGGTTAAACCTAAGCTGCCGTGGAGATCCAAGGATATTGGAGACAACAGCAACATGGAATGTCCTTTGAGGAAAGCTGTCAACAATAAATGGAGCTACCCCAAAAGATAGGCTATGTGGAATGAAAATGTCAAAGCCATAGTTATGTGGCTGTCTAAGCCAGATGATGCTACTACGTGCACCAGATGCCAGACATGAAGTGAAAGGGTTTCATATTTCCCTTGCTGGATTGTGGTATTGCTTTGGCCTGATCTTTTCTTGCTGTCCTCCTATTCCTTCATTTTGGAATGGGAATATTTACTCTATGCCACTGTATGTTAGAAGTATATAGCTTGTTTTTATTTTACAGAGGCTCACAGCTGAGTTGCCTTCAATCTCAGAGGAGACTTTGAATTTAGAAATCTGAAAAATGTTGGGACTGTAAAGACTTTTGGGGAATCTTGAAGATGGACTAAATGCACTTTGCATTATGAAATGGCCATGAGCCTTTAGGAGCCAGGTGGAATGTTCTTATTTGAAGATAAAATGGTCGCCATAGGCTTATGTTTAAATGTTTGGTCCCAGTTGGTGAGCCTGGGTTGGGAGGCTATGAAATGTTAAGAGGTGGGTTCTACTGGCAGGAGTGGGTGCCTAGGGTAGGACTTTGAAGGTGACAACCAACCTCTGGCTCCAGTAACTCTTCTCTTCCTCATTTGCCATGATGTGAAGAGCTTCTCTCCTGCCACAAGTCCTGCTACCTGTTCCTCCAGTCCCTCCCTGGCACTATAGATGGAAATCCAATGAAACTGTGTGCTAAAATAAGCGTATCCTTCCTTACATTGTTTCTGCCAGGTATTTTGTTCACAGTGATGTGAAAACTATCACTAAATAATACATTCCCCTCTGTTTAAAAACCTTTTTGTTTTGTTTTGTTTGCTGTTGAAGTTCTTCTGACTAAATCCCACTTATGGACACCTGGAATTTCTAATGGAAAAGACAGTGTGCTGTGGCTCCTCCTTCTCTATACACTTACATTTAATGGTTGCTTAAGTCCAGCAATTTACCTCAGAAAGTATTGCAGGATTAGTAGTCCTGTTCTCCTCTAATTGATACTTCATTCCAATCCTCATCCCTTGTTCTTGACTCTTTATAACATCCTTAATTACTTCTACTCTCTCTTGATCTTTGTAGCCCATCCTCAACACTGAAAGTGGTATTGTCTTACTAATGTACACTCCTGATTATGTCAAACACCTTTCTTAGAATTCCTTCTGGATAAATCCAATTACCATAGTGTCTTTAAAAAATCAACCATGGTATAGTCCCAGGACATCTTTTAACATATTATCTTCTTTCTCTTACCTTCCTCAAAATTCTAGCCAAAACAAACAAGTTCATAGTTGTCTTAAAGATACATAAAACTTCAGAATTCTTGCTTCACACACTTTCTCTTCTCCCTCATGTAATTTCTTTTACCCTGCCAACTCTAAAAATCCCCTCTCATCCCTAAAGACCAAACTCAAAATATCATAGGTTTTATGAACCATGGCATGTCAGACAGAATTAATTAGTCCCTGTTCTTATTCCCATGGTACTAAATAGCACTAAATAATAATTTCCATATATAAAACTCCCCCATTATATTAGACAAGCACTGCATGTTATTAATTTTTATATTTTATACAATATCAGATCTGACATATCTTATGCACTATATGTTCATGAAATGAAATAGAAAATAACTTAGAAATAGTTAATCCATCTTTTTCTCAAAGGTTATATATCCTCCATGACAGTCTTGACAGATGTTTATTCTTTGCACTATCAAGGAAAGATAGGCTTATACTTAGAGAACTGTATCATTTCATTATTGGTCAACATAATATTTCAAATATTTCTTATGTGGCACTTCCATTTTTTCCTGAATCTCTTCCTCCCTCAGTCTTTCATTAGTTCTATTTCTATCTTTTGAAAAGACACATAACAAAGTATTTTTATACTGTAATATTTCAATATTTGAAGACATCTAGTGCACTCTTTATGCTTTCTCTTCATTAATTTAAGTGTACTTAACTCCCTTCCTGAATTATATCGTAATTCTTTTTTTACTTCTGTCTGCATATTTCAGTTTGTAAATGTTCTTTGAAAATATAGTGCCAGAAATAAACCCACTCCTCCAGTTGCAAGTATAAAAGGGAATGTGCTATAGATATGTTACAGTCTGTTCTCTCTACCTTGTACATCTTTTAAGGCTATTGCTGATTACAAATTTTCAAAACCTTCTTATCTTTCTGTTTCTAGTCTCAATCTCCTCAAATCCTTCATAACTGATGTTGAACTGGGATAGACCAAGCCATTCATTCTAGCCTCAATTTTTAAAAAATAGTGGGATATCCAAAATTATGAGCCAACGTAAATCTCATGCAATAATTAAAGCTTAAATCTTTTATTCACCCAGCCCAACTTCCAGTTTACCTTACCATCTCATTGGTTCTCATCTCTTTACTATGCTTTCCCTTGGATATCAAACTGCTTCCCATGCCTATTTCAAATCATATTTCTTTGATACCCATTTTTTAAAATTAACTGAAAATAAATATTCTATTACTGATACCAACACCATTACCCATAACAGACAATAGGCCTTGGATACTTTCTAGGTACCAGATTTTAGTCTTTGTTGTTGTTGCATGCCATCGCTGGTGGCCCTGCTGGTATCTGAAATACTAGTGGCACAGCCATCAGAATAATAGCAATACACAAGTCCCCACAGCATAACAAATAGACACAGGGAGATTTTATGCTGGGTGCTTCAAATTAATTATCTAGACTTGCAAGAAAAATTTTCATAAAAGATATTCAATCAGAATTGGGGTAAGCATTCTACTTAACATATGGGAAACTGCAGTCATGCCTTTCTTGATGAATAATCATCTGTATTTCATTGTTATCACTACACAGAGAAGTACTTTACCAACTGAGCTAAACTCCAGCCTTAACTTCATTTATATTTCCTTTGTCAATCTTCACTCACGTAAGAAAGGTTAAGGCACACTTTTGCTTATTTCATTATATAAAACAAGATACATGTTATTAAGCAGTGGATATACATCCCAATATTATTCAAACCAAACCAATATCGATCCTTCTTTCTCTAACCTAGTATGCCTAAAGGGTTGAAAGTGATATAGAGCAGGGCACATCAATAGAAGAAAGCCAGTATGGCTATTGTATCAGTGTGGCTCCAATATAATATTAGAATATTGAAAAAACCCACTTTAATAAGCACTTTATATTTTATAGGGAAGAGCTAAGTTTTATCTTCCAAGAACTGGGAAGGTAATAAAGGCTTTAAATGGGCTAATAAAATTTATATTTTAGAAAGATAACTTACACTATGATGCAAAAATAAAATGCATCAGAGGCAAGACCAGAAGTGGGTTGGCTGGTAGTAGAGACAGAAATGGATATATCTAAGAGGACTAAAGAAATGGCTTCTATATGACTTCAAATCAGTTAGGTCTTAGGTCAAGGAAAGAAGAGGAAGATTGGATCCTTTTTTCTGCCTTGAGTAAATAATGCTATGAGAAACCAAGATTTAGCTAGGCAGAAGTGACAAATCACAGAGGAGCATGGGAGTTGAGACTCTGGAATTATAATATTGGAAGTCATAGTTTATGGGGTTGTAGAATAAAGAAGAGAAGAAGCAAAGATAGGAAAGGATGGAAATAGGAAGGTCAAGAAGATAGAGATCTCAATAAGCATGTGGAGTGAAATAAGAATAACAGATTGTGATAAAAGAATAAGTTCAAATCTTAAATTTAAGAGTGCAACTGTTTCAGGGAAGACAAGGTTCAGGGCATTGCCACAGGAAGGATTGCTGGCAGACAGCTGATATAAAAACAACTGGAATCCAAACAAAGGCAATGAAATGTTATGGACATTATTTTGTGACCCTAAATTTTCAGCAGGGCTGGGATTTAGCTCAGTTGGTAGAGAGCCATTCTGTAGTCTCTGAGGTCCCGAGTTTGATTCCTAGCACTGCAAAAATGGGAGAAGGATGTGGCAATCCACTCCCAAGGCAAGCCCGAAACAGCCACTGAAAACCCTATAAGGCTTGCTATGAGTTGGATGCTACTTGATGGTACCTAACAACAACAACAAGTTTTTAGTAACTGAAAAAAAATTTCTGGAAAGTCTTGAGTGAGTATTATAAAATAAGGAAAAAGATGTTATAGACTAATGAGAGGATTATTGTTGTTGTTGTTGTTAGGTGCCATCGAGTCGAGTCCGACTCATAGCGACCCTATGTACAGCAGATGGAAACACTTGCCAATTCTGTGCCAGGCAAACCATCTTATTTATGTTTAAGCCCATTGTTGCAGACACTGTGTTAATCCATCTGGTGGAGGGTTTTCCTCTTTTCCGTTGACCTGCCACTCTTCCAAACATGATGTCCTTCTCCAGGGATTGTTCTCTCCTGACTACATGTCCGAAATATGTAAGGGGATTATAGAAGAACAAAATTTGGAGTTATGGGTGAGAAGCGGTTGGTTTATGGCATATGGGGGATGAGAGGCATTTATTGGGACTACTGGGGAACCTCTACTCTTAGGTTCAGCCAGGTTTTACTTAGCACCACTGAATGGTATATTTACTTGTGTGAGGAAGGATGTCAGCCGTCAATTACCTTTGGGTTCTAGTGGGTATAGGGAAAGGCAAAGTGAACGGAGCAGAGGTTTGTCAAGGGATAACATTGTACAGTAGAGATGAAAACCAGTAATTACATTTACTTTTAATTTTACTTATACTTTTATTTGAAAGAAAGATATCTTGAACAGCTTGGCATAATTAGCTGTCTACAGTGTTTGTTTTATTAAAAATTCATGGTTTGAATGGATTGTGTTTCCAAAGAGTAAACACAGTCAGATATAACAGCAGCCTCTGGAGGATAAATAGTGATGGTAAGGAAAAACCAAAAAAACAGGAAGCTTTCTGGAGAAAGACAATCAGAATTTGCATATTTTATGTTTCTAAGATAGTTGCTAAGTAGTAGTGAAGGGATTCAAGTCCATCTCAATCAAATATCAATTTACTTCTTTTATATTTCACAGAATTGTCCTCAAATTTTAAAGATAACACATGTATATATGAGTAACCCTACCTTATTACAGGAGAAAAATAATGAACTTGGTCATAAGCAACAATAAATTGAGGATACTGACATAATAGCAATCACGGTCAGATCTGACAGTAGGAATCAGAAACCCAAATACAGGAAACTGAAGAAAAACACAAGGAGAAAAATCTAACTGATAGGAACATTAAGAGGAAACACTGGGTTTCATAGATGAGTAAATAAACACCCTTAATGTACCTCAACCTGTAACCCTGAGGTTAAAGACACATTAACACAGATATGCCTTCAGTTATAAGTAAAGAACATTTTACTTTGTTGTTGTTAAGTGCCATCAAGTTATGTACGACTGATTTAGCTCAGTTGGTAGAGCGCTGCTCTGCAGTCTCTGAGGTCCAGAGTCCCATTCCCAGCACCACAAAAATGGGAGAAGGACATGGCAATCCACTCCTGAGGCAATCCCGAAATAAGCCATTGAAAACCCTGTGAGGGTCGCTATGAGTTGGACATGACTCAACAGCACCTAACAACAACAACAACAACAACATAGCAACCCTAAGTACAACAGAAAAAATTACTCCCTAAAATTGTGCCATGCACATGATCTTTAAGCCAATTATTGTACCCATTGTGTCAATCCACCAAGTTGAGGGTCTTCCTTTCCTTTTTCCTGTTGACCTTCCACTCTCCCAAACATGATGTCCTTCTCCAGGGATTGGTCTCTCCTGACAACACATCCAAAATAAATAAAACACAGTTTAGCCATTCTTCCTTCCAAGGAGTACTCTGGTTGCACTTCTTCTCAGACAGATATGTTGGTTCTTTTGGCAGTCCATGGTATTTTCAATATTCATCTCCAACACCATAATTCAAAAGCATCAATTCTTCTCCTGTCTTCCTTATTCGCTGTCCAGATTTCAAAAGCATATGATGTAACTGAAAATATCATATCATGAGTCAGGTGCACCTAAACATTTTTAAAAAGTCTTTTGCAACAGTTTTTTCCAATGTAATGTATCTTTTGATTTCTTGACTGTTGCTTCCATGGGTGTTGATTGTAGAATCAAGTAAAACAAAATCTTAGACAACCTCAAACTTTTTTTCCATTTATCATGAAGTTGCTTACTGACCTAGTTGTAAGGATTTTTGTTTTCTTGATGTTGAGGCGCAATCCATACTGAAAGCTATGTTCTTTGATCTTCATCAGGAAATGCTTCAAATCTTCTTCACTTTCAGCAAACAAAGTTTTGTCACCGGCATATTGCAGGTTGTTAATGAGTCTTCCTCCAATCCTGATGCCACATTCTTCTTCATAAAGTTTGGATTTTCAGATTATTTCCTAAGTATAGAAATTGAAAAGATACCGTGAAAGGATACAGCTCTGTCATGCACCTTTCTGAACTTCAAACCAAGGAGTGTTTCCTTGTTCTGTTTTAATGACTTCCTCCTGGTCAATATACAGATTCCTCATGAGTACAATTAAGTATTCTGGTACTACTATTCTTCTCAATGTTATCCATAATTTGTTGTGATCAACACAGTCAGATGCCTTTGCATAGTCAATAATATAGATGTCTTTCTGGTATTCTATGCTTTCAGCCAATATCCATCTGATATCAGCAATGATGTCCCTGGTCCCATGCCCTCTTCTGAATCTAGCTTCATTTTTGCAGCCATTCCCTGTCAATATCCTACTGCATCACTTTTGAAGGATTTTCGCAAAATTTCACTTGTGTGTGATATTAATGATATGGTTTGATAATTTCTGCATTTGGTTGGATCTCCTTTCTTGGGAATAGGCACAAATATGGATCTCTTCCGGTCAGTTGGCCACATAGATGCTATTCAATTCTCTTGGCATAAACAAGTGAGCACCTCCAGTGCTGCATCTGTTTATTGAAATATCAGAATTGGTATTCCATCAATTCCTAGATCCTTGTATTTCACCAATTCCGTCACAGCAGCTTCCACTTCTTATTTCAATACCTTTGGTTCCTGATCATATGCAAACTCTTGAAATGTGTGATCATCCACCAATTCATTTTTGTGTAATGACTGTATATTCTTTATATCTTCATTTGATATTTCCTGCATCATTTAATATTTTCCCTATATAATCCTTCACTATTGCCACTCAAGACTTGAATTTTTTTTACTTAGTATCTAAAATTAGGGCTTTGATTTAGAATTACTCTCAACACTAGCTGACAATTTGGGTTGAAGGGCCTTATCTCTTACATTTCTTTGAACTGCAACTTGATAAGTATAGAACAAGAATACTGTCTACTGCATAAATCTATCATAAAGAATAAATGAGAAACTACTTTTTTCTTTGAAAATAATTAATGTATAAAATTGACAAATTCAAGGCTCTACTTGACAATAACGTTCTTGTCAACTCATTTATGCTTCATGTACACAGTTACTAGGTTAATCTCCTACTTGATCATATACCAGCCCCAATTTTCCTTTCTAGTCTCACTTGAAGACATGATAAGTCTCTAGCCTAGTTAGAGCTGGTCTTTCTATCATAATTTCCTATTTAGTTACACAAGTACTCTATTCCATGCAATGTGGTTTATTTACTATCTGCTACCCATGCCATGTCTGCAGCCATAGCCCTGTGGTGTGAGATCTCGTCAGATCTTGGAAGCTAAGCAGGGTTGGCCCTGTTTAGTATTTGGATGGGAATTTGCCTGGTAACACCAGATACTGTAGGCTTGGGAGAAGGACCAAGTGCCCACTCCCAAAAATCACTCTGCCTGGAAAACCCTATGAATAGCAGAGAAGCACTGACAGTAATGTTTTGCCTGTTGTGTGTAGGGTTTCTATGAGGTGGATACCAACTCGATGGCATGTAACAACAACAAACACAACATAAACTTTGTCTCTATTTTCCTTACATTAGTTTTATAGCAGGTAAAGATCTCAGTCCATAAAATCAACATTAAGAAATTTAAACTTGATCTTACCCAGATTTAATTTTAGACAGAGTTGGAAACTTAATCATATAACACTGTTGTTCCCTCCTCTTTTAAAGCACACAAAATTGTCTCTCTTTCTCCACCCCAAAGTTCCTTAGTTTTGTCAATCCAGGATATCACCTAACCATCTATGCAAGCTAGAACTTTCTAATGTCCCAGTTGTATATTTGATACTATGTGTGGGTGACACTCTACTATTTCATGCCTATTTCATGCCTTGGGAACAGTAGAGGCTCAGCCCTATCTGGAGCACTGAGAATCCTATGCAAGTTCCTTAGCCTCAGTAACCTAAATGTCCCAAATCCTTTCTACATAGGAATTGTATTCTTTTCCCAAATAATCCCTGCCTATACAAGCACAGGATCACTGTTTTCAGATACCATAAACATTTCAGCATACCTAGTCCTAGGTTGTTTTCAACCCTCTTGCCAGACTAATGAATTGAGGAAGTACACAACCAGGGCAGTAGTATAATGTATTTTGGAAGAGTAATTGTCTCAGAAATAAGACTGACCTAATTTATGCCAATTTCTTCTGGACAGAAAGGTTCCTACATTTTCTGAGAGCGTCAGTAGAAACTAATGAACTTTCTCCTTTTGGATGATGTGCTATTCGTATGAGACATTTGGGTGTACTTCAGCCTTCTTGTCACCAGAAAGGAAGGCTACCTTAGGAGGAAACTGACATGAAAACAGGAACATTGTAAAGGAAAAAGGAGTCTTTGGTTCCAGTATTAAGCCATTAAAGCTCTGTGGTTGTACAACCTTCCAGTTATGTGATCTGATCAACTAGCTTTGTCATTTATACTAAATTGAGGTTTTTTAGTGCAATTTGTAACAGGAAAAGACATGATTTTTATAACTGCATATGTTATTATTAAACACATATATTTAACTTTTCTTGTATTTCTTCTTTTTCATCCATATAACTGTGTGTTCCTTGAGGGCATGGGCAATGTCTTATATTTCTATTTTTAGCATAGAACCTATCATAAAATAATGGCTTATGAGTTTTTATTTACTGGATCATTGAGGTGTCTGGCATGACTGATTTATGTTTGGCTTCCAATATAGGGTGTTTTTACAGGTTCTGATTTCTTCCAAGAGCACTAAATTTGAAAGAAACTCTTCAGTCAGTGATTTGTATCTAAAATTGGAAGATTTCAAAATATATGGTTTCCTTGCTAGATTTTAAAGATGATCTATTTCTCCATAAAGACCCTCTTCAGACAGCTGCCTCAGGGGCTTGACTCACTAATTTGATGAATCTCCATGATGAATAGGACTTCAAATATTCATTTATTAACAAAGAATACACTATGGAATCTGTATAATAACAAGCATTTAACATAAAAAATTAATTTGAAAATGTTTTTATAATTACCTGTTGTTGTTGTTGTTGTTAGGTGCCATGGAGTCGACTCTGACTCATAGCGATGCTAGGTACAGCAGATCAAAACACTTCTCCATTCTGTGCCAGGCAAACGATCTTATTTATGTTTAAGCCCATTGTTGCAGACATCGTGTCAATCCATCTGGTGGAGGGTTTTCCTCTTTTGCCTTGACCTGCCACTCTCCCAAACATGATGTCCTCCAGGGATTAATCTCTCCTGACTACATGTCCAAAATATGTAAGACGCAGTTTGGCCATTCTTGCTTCCAAGGAGCACTCTGGTTGCACTTCTTCTAAGACAGATTTGTTGGTTCTTTTGGCAGTCCATGGTATATTCAATAGACGTCTCCAGCACCACAATTCAAAAGCATCAATTCTTTTTCTGTCTCTCTTGTTCAATGTCCAGCTTTCACAACCATATGATGCCACTGAAAATACTATGGCATGAGTCAGACGCACCTTCATCTTTAATGTGACATCTTTGCTTTTCAATACTCTAAAGAGATCTTTTACCACAGCTTTTCCTAGAGCAATGTGTCTTTTGATTTCTTGACTGCTGCTTCCACAGGTGTTGATTATAGAACCAAGCAAAGCAAAATCTTGGACAACCTCAATCTTTTCTCCATTTATTGTGAAGTTGTGTGCTGACCCAGTCCTAAGGATTCTTGTTTTGTTGATGTTTAGTCATAACCCATATTGAAGGCTATGATCTTTGATCTTCATCAGTAAATGTTTTAAATCTTCTTCACTTTCAGCAAGCAGAGTTGTGCCAGTTGCATAATGCAGGTTGTTAATGAGTCTTCTTCCAATCTTGATGCCATGTTCTTTCTCATAAAGTCCAGCTTCTCGGATTATTTGCTCAGCATATAAACTGGAGAGATAGGGTGAAAGTATACAGCCCTGATGTACACCTTTCTCAACTTTAAACCACTCAATGTTTCCTTGTTCTATTTGAATAACTGCCTCCTAGTTCATGTACAGATTTCTCATGAGCAAAATTAGGTGCTCTGGTATTCCCATTTTCCGAAGTGTTGTCCATAGATTCATATATTTTTTGTTTTAGGATTGCAACACATAAAAAATGCATTGGGTGGACAAAAGAACTATTGCAAAAAGCCCCAAATATTTAGGAAACTCTATGCATAAATGTTGATCTCAAACTTGTTTTACTTCCTGTAGTGAAGCAAGAGCATAGAGAGCCATGAGCCAATTGACTGTTTTACCTCAACCTCAAAATTGCTCGCCAGAAATCCCTAAAGGAAAATTTGTCATTATTTTCTGAAAGCTGTTTGAAAAAGAAATGTTAAATGAAACTTTTTCATCACATCTCCTTGCTCCAAAATACAAATGCTTCACCACAAACCTAGCCAAAATATCTCATATAAAGTCTTAAAATAATGTGTGCAATAAGGTAATTGAATCTTATGTAAATGAACTCTCATTGAAGTATAAGTGATTTTAAATGAACACAGTCTGAAGATTGTCAATTTTTCTTAAATTCAAGGTTATTTTTTCTTTCTTATATTTAGTCTACAATTTCATATTGAATTAGCATCTATCAATAGTAAAATGCAGGTGCATTACAGAAGTTTTTAAGTTTCACCTGTGTTGTGCTTTTTTTTCATAAACCCCTTGTTAATACTCAAGACAGTTGGCATCCCAACCTAGAAGTTCTTCTTACCCTGGTATTTGAAAACCACCAAATGGATGAACAAGAGTGAGCTCCAATATTAACTTATCTCGATGTTTTGGTGTTTATTTCAAGTTTCTGATTATCATGGAGTTTTCCGTAAAAGCCCACAGATGGCCAAAATTTATTGACATAATAACAAAAATGGTTTTAAAACAAAATATTTATTAGTATTTTAATTGTACATATTTATGGGATACAGGGTGATAATTCAATTTATACAGTGTGCAATTATCAAGTCAGGATTCTTAACTCTTCTATCTCTTTAAACAGTTTACAAAAACAAAAGTTTTGATTAACATAATGATAATTTACATAGTTATGAGGTATAATATGTTATTTTTACTTGCATGCACTATAGTAAGATTCATTATGGGATTTCCATAAAATTGCCTCCTGTATTTTGCTCTCTTTCTCTACCTTAAAACAAAATATTTTGTGTAGGTTCTTCTCTGGAGTGTATGATCTGGGGATTTTAAACCATTAATAATTGTGTTTGTTTATTATAGTATTTTTAAAAATTTGAGGGATTTTTTTCCCATAGCCTTCTGCTACCACAGAGGCATGATCAACACTAAAAATTGATTTTCTAAAGGTATGATCTCTCTGAGAATACTGTTTTATTGTTTTCTCCTCTGTTTTACCTTCATCATTTTTTAACTCCCTCTTGTTTCCCACTTATGGAAACAAATGAAAACCTATTCCAGAAGACTTTGGTAAATATAAAATAGCATAAATCATGCCATTCTGTTTGAATGCTTAAAATAGAAAGCCCATTTGAGTGAGGAATCAAGAAAGTTTGAGTGTCAAAGTGAATGGAACTCACCTGAGAGTCCAGAAAACTAGACAATAGAATTGACCAGAAATGATGGGATATTCAACAAGAGTGATATTCATTCGTTATTTGGTTTATTAAATGCTATTATTAATGTGATCTATGACTACATTAAAGGTGTTGTTGTTGTTGTTGTTAGGTGCTGTTGAGTCAGTATCTGACTCATAGCGACCCTCATAGGGTTTTCAATGGCTGAGTGCTTCGGGATTGCCTTGGGAGTGGATTGCCAGGCCCTTCTCCCATTTTTTTGCAGTGGGGGGAATTGAACTCGGGGCCTCAGAGATTGCAGCGCAGCGCTCTACCCACTGAGCTAAATCCCAGCCCCACATTAAAGATAGAATAGACAAATATAATGTCTAAGATCATCTGGCTTATATTCTCAAGGGGAAAGTGAGTGAGATGTACATGAATACTTACAATGTGATCAGTGCTACTGATGTGAAAGCAAGGACTGAGAAGAAACTATGGCAAGGGGAACTAAACCTATTTTAGGGATCAAATAAGGGTTTTTAAAGGAAGAGATTGTTCTTTTCTTAAATAATGAGTAGGAATTTAACTAGGTAAACATGGAAGGAGAAAGAACAACCTAAGAGCAAGAAGCCAAGGGTTTGGAATACTGGAAGAAGCTCAAAATTGTAGTACATACAACCAGTGTTTGATTTGAGGTCAGAGGAGCAAGGAAACAATGTGGTAGGAGTTGGATGAGTACAATTAAGGTGGATAAAGGACTTGGGTATAACTCAGTGGGAGCATTTGCCTAGTTTTCATGAGGCATTGAGTTTTATCCACAGCACCAAAAGGAAAAAAATGAAAAACAACAAAAAATGAACTCCTCGTCAGTAATGTTAAGAACATGTAGATCACAGAACATAAAAATGATTGTCATCTTTGAATGTTTGATAATTTGAATGAAATAAATAGATAATATCCAAAAATCACATGACACTTTTCCTGGTCTCTGCTGGATTTCAAAAATGTAAGAAAGAACCAGGAACCACAACTAAGAACAACAATAAAGTGCAAGTACCTTGTGGTTGTAACTCAATTTTGTCTGTTCTGTCCTTGAATTTTGGTATAATATCTTCATAACCTGAAAAACCAGTGAGATTCATGAAAACCATGATATTATAATAGTTCTTGGAGTCATAAGATATTAGAAATGAAAATACCCTGAGAAAATAGTTGAAATTAGGTATTTTTAGCAGCATATTTTCTCATAATATTCAAGCAGTCATATATTAAAATGTTAATTCATTTTGGTAATGACAGAAAATGAGAGAAATAAAAAATATTTACCTACCAGTGTCATTTTGGAGTATTATTCTAAAATGTCTTTAATAAAATATACTTGTGATTTATCTATAAGTTTCATTACTTCCCCTAATGCTGTGTCATAATTAGCCTCCATGATGTTACAAATGTTATGTATCTTAGTAACTATATAAAATATAATTAATTAGGTAAATATGAAAATTTACTTGACTACTTACCCAATGATGTATACATTTAAATTTTTATAAGTTATAATTTTGGTTAATTTTACTTGGGAATTTGATTAATTTAATCCAATACTTTATGCTAAACTAATGCTGAATATACAATGATAGATAAGAAATGATTGTTTTTGAGGAGTTTGCTCTCTTTTGAGTTGTAAAGCATTTGCCATATTCAGGATGATTATCTATTAATGGGTTTCTAAGTAAGAAAAAATAAATATAAGAACATAGTAAAGTTTCTTGGTAGTTATTACCAAATTGATGTTTTTAAAAGAATCTATCAATGTTGTTGTTAGGTGCCTTCAAGTTGGGTCTGACTCATAGTGAGCCTGTGTACAACAGAACAAAACACTTTCTGATTCTATGCCAGGCACACAATTGATCCTTTTTATGTTAAAGCCCATTGTTGCAGATGCTGTGTCAATCTATCTTTTTGTTGTTGTTGTTGACATGCCACTGTCCCAAACATGATGTTCATTTCCTGGGATTGATCCTTCCTGACAACATGTCAAAAGTATGTCACACTAGTCATCCTTGCTTCCAAAAAACATTCTGGTTGTACTTCTTCTAGGACAAATCTGTCAGTTATTTGGGCAGTCCATGGTGGTCAATAGTTGTCTGCACCCCCTTAATTCAAAAGTATCCATTCTTCTTCTGTCTCTGTTATTCAATGTCAAGCTTTCATAACCATATGATATGACTGAAAATATCATGACATGAGTCAGAAGCACCTTCATCTTCAATGTGACATCCTTATTTATCAGCATTTTAAAGAGGTCTTTGGCAACAGCTTTTCCCAATGCAATGCATCTGTTGATTTCTTGACTGATGCTTCCATGGGTGTTGATTGTAGAACCTACAAAACAAAATTGTGGACAAACACAATCTTTTCATCACTTATCATGAAGCTGTGTACTGACCCAGTTTTAAGGATTTTTGTTTTGTTGATATTAGATACAATCCATACTGAAGGCTGTGTTCTCTGTTCTTCATCAGTAGATGTTTCAATCCTCTTAATTTTCAGCATATCACAGGTGGATGATGAGTCTTCTTCCAATCCTGACACCCTATTCTTCATAACGTGTAGCTTCTCACATTGAAGAGGTACGATGAAAGGATACGTCACTGACACACACATTTCTTGATTTTAAACCAGACCATGCTTCCTTGTTCTGTTCAAATGACTATCTTCTGCTTCATGTACAGATTCCCCACAAGTACAATTAAGTGCTCTGGTAATCGCATTGTTAGCAGTGTTATCCATAACTTTTTGTGATCCTCACAATCAAATGTCTGGCATAGTCAATAAAACATAGATAGACATCTTTCTGGTTTTATTTGCTTTTGACTAATATCCCCCTGACACCAGCAATGATGTCCCTGACCTCTTGTGAATCTGGCTTGATTTTCCAGCATTTCCCTTTCTAGATACTGCTGTAATTGCTTTTGACTAATCTTTGGCAAAATTTTACTTGTGTGTGATATTAATGATATCATTTGATAATTTCTACTTTCACTTAGGTCCCTTTTCTTGGGAATAGGATTAATATGTATCTCTTCCAGTCAGTTGGCTATGGAGCTGCTCTCCAAATGTCTTGGCATAGACAAGTGAGCATCCCCAGTGGTGCATCTGTTTATTGAAACATCTGTATTGGTATTCCATCAATTCCTGGAGTCTTGTGTTTTGCCTATTACTTCATGGCAGCTTCCACTGCTTACTTCAGTACCATTGGTTTCTGAGCATATTCAACCTCATGAAAAGGTTGGCCATCCACTAATTCTTGGTATTACAACTTGATGTACTCCCTCTTCCATATTCTTTTGAAGTTCCCTGTGCTATTTAAAATTTTACTACAGAATCCTTCACTATTGCCACTCAAAGTTAGAATATTTCTTCATTTCTTTAAGTTTGAGAAAAACAGAGTGTGTTCTTCCTTTTTGGTTTAATATCTCCAGCTCTTTGTATAAGTCATTATAGTATTTGATTTTGTCTTCGCAAGCTGCCCTTTGAAGTCTTCTGTCTGGTTCTTTAACTTCATCATGTCTTCCTTTTACTTTGCTGTTGTTATTGTTAGGTGCCCTCAAGTTGATTCTGATTCATAGTGATTCTGTGTACAGCATTCTGAAACACTCCCTAATTCTGTGCCAGGCACATGATCTTATTTATGTTTATGCCCATTGTTGCAGACAATGTGTCACTCCATCTGGTGGAGGGTTTTCCTTTTTTTTCTCTGACCTGCCACTATCCAAAACATGATGTCTTTCTCCAAGAATTGGTCTCTCCTGATTACATGTCTGAAATATGTGAGATGTAGTCTAGCCATTCTTGCTACCAAGGATGCTCTCTGGCTACACTTCTTCTAGGACAGATCTGTTGGTTCTTTTGGCAGTCCATAGTATATTCAATAGTCATCTACAGCACCATAATTCAAAAGCATCAATTCTTCTCCTGTCTCCTTTGTTCAATGCCTAGCTTTCACAACCATATCACGAGAATGGAAACACCATGGCATGAGTTAGGAGCACCTTCATCTTCAATGTAACATCTTTACTTTTCAATACTCTAAAGAGATCTTTTGCCACAGCTTTTCCCAAAGCAATGCATCCTTTGATTTCTTGACTTCTGCTTCCACAGGTGTTGATTATAGAACTAAGCAAAGGAAAAGCTAAAGATTGGACAACCCCAATCTTTTTTCCATTTATTGTGAAGTTGCATACTGACCCAGTTGTAAGGATTTTTGTTTTGTTGATACTCAGTTGCAATCCATACTGAAGGCTGTGATCTTTGATCTTCATCAGAAAATGTTTTATATTCTCTTCATTTTCAGCAAGCAGAGTCATGTCATCCTCATAATGCAGGTTGTTAATGAGTCTTCCTCCAATCCTGATGCTGTGTTCCTTCCTCATAAAGTCTAGCTTCTTAGATTATTTGCTCAGCATATAAATTGAAGAGATATGGTGAAAGTATACAGCCCTGATGCACACCTTTCTCAACTTTAAACTAGGCAGTCTTCCCTTGTTCTATTCAGACAACTTCCTCCTGGTTCACATATAGACAATTCATGAGCACAATTAGGTGCTCTGGTATTCCCATTTTCCGAAGTGTTATCCATAATTTGTTATGATCCACACAGTCAAATGCTTTTGCATAGTCACTACAACAGATAGACATCTTTAGGATATTCTTGGCTTTTGGCCAATATCCACCTGACATCAACAATAATGTCTCTGGTTCCCTGCCCTCTTTTGAAACTGGCTTGATTTTCTAGCAATTTCCTGTCTATATCCTGCTGTAGTCTCTTTTGAATGATCTTCAGTAAAATTTTGCTTGTGTGTGATACTAATGATACTGCCCAATACTTTCCATATTCAGTTGGATCCCCCTTTTTTGGAATAGGCACAAATATGGATCTCTTCCAGTCAGTTGGCCAGGTAGCTGTTTTCCAAATCTGTTGGCATAAACATGTTAACACCTCCAGTGCTGCATCTATTTGTTGAAACATCTCTACTGATATTCCATCAAGTCCTGGAGCCTTGTGTTTTTCTGGTTCTTTCAAGGCAGCTTCCATGTCATCTTTTGATACCATTGGTTCCCTGTCATATGCAACCTGTTGAAATGGTTGGTCATCTACCAGTTCTTTTTTATATAATGACTCCGTGTATTCCTTCCATCTTCTTTTGATGTTTCCTTCATTGTTTAATAATTTCCCTGTAGAATCTTTCACTATTACCAACTGAGGCTTGATTTTTTTCATTTCCTCAAGCTTGAGAAACACAGAGCATCATCTTCCCTTTTGGTTTTCTACCTCTGGCTCTTTGTACATGTCATTATAATATTTGTTTTTGTCTTCCCAAGATGCCTTTTGAAATCTTCAGTTTAGTTCCTTAACTTCAACATGTCTTCCTTTTACTTTAGCTGCTCAACATTAAAGGGCAAGTTCCAGCATCTCTTTTGACATGCAATTTCATTTTTTTCTTTTTTTCCTGTCTTTTTAATAACTTTTTGCTTTCTTCATGAATGATATCTTTTAGGTCATGCCACAACTTGTCTTGTCTCCTATCATTTTTGTCTAGAGCATTGAACCTGTTCTTGAGGTGGTCTCTGAACTCAGGTGGGATATACTCAGGGTCATACCTTGGCTCTCATACAATGGTTCTAATTTTCTTCAGCTTCAGTTTGAAATTGCATATGAGAAGTTGATGGTCTCAACCATAGTCAACACCTGGTCTTGTTCTGACATTTGATATAGAGCTTTTCCATCATCACTTTCTACATATGTACTCAATTTTGTTCCTGTATGTTCCATCTGGTGAAGTCCATGTGTATAGTCATGATTTATGTTGGTGAAAATATGCGTTTGCAATGAAAAGGTCACTGGTCTGACAAAATGCTTTCATGTGATCTCCAGTATCATTTCTTTCTCCAAGGCCATATTTTCCAACTACTGAGACGTCTTCTTTGTTTCCAATCTTTCCATTCCACTCACCAGTGTAATATCAGTATGTCCTGATTGCATGTTTGGTCTATTTCAGAGAGCAGAAGCTCATAGAAATTTTCCCTTTCTTCATTTGTTGTTTTAGTGGTGGGTGTGTAAATTTGAATAATAGTCATATTAACTGGCCTTCCTTGTAGGCATATGGATACTATTTTATCACTGACAGCATTGAATTTCAGGAAAGATCTTGAGATGTCTCTCCTTTTTTATTTTATTTTATTTTATTTTTTTTGTGGTACTGGAGGTTGAACCCAGGGCCTTGAGCTTGCATGCTCTGCAAGTGCTGGACCATGGAGCTGCACCTTCAGCCCACTTTTTTACTTTGAGACAGGGTCTCACTAAATTATGCAGACTGCCTCAGGTCTTGAGCTTGCGATCCTCCTGCCTCTGCCTCCTGAGCCACTGGGATTACAGGTGTGTGCCACCTCACCCGGCTTGAAATGTCTCTTTTGATGATGAATGCAACCCCATTTCTCTGTAGTTTGTCATTCCCAGAATAAGTAGACTATATGATTATCTGACTCAAAATGGCCCATGCCAGTCCTTTTTAGCTCACTGATGCCTAGAATGTCAATTTTTGTGTGCTCCATTTCTCTTTTAATGATTTCTAATTTTCCTAGATTCATACTATGTACATTCCATGTTCGAATTATTAATGGATGTTTACAGTTGTTTCTCCTCATTTTGAGTAATGCCACATTAGCAGATGGAAGTCCCTGGGGCTTTACTCCATTTCCGTCATTAATGTAGACTCACTTTGGGTGGCAACTCTTCCCCAGTAGTCTTTTGAGTGCCTTCCAATCTGCAGGACTCATTTTCCAGCATGATATCTGATGGTGTTTCTTTGCTATTCATAGGGTTTTCAATGGCTAGTTGTTTCAGGCGTGGTTTGCTAATGCCTATTCCCTAGTCTGTCTTAGTTCGGAAGCTCAGCTGACATCTGTCCACCATGGGTGACCCTGCTGATATCTGAGATACCAGTGGCATAGCTTTCAGTCAACACACAAGCCCCCAGAGTGGAGCAAACTGGTCTAGGGGTATGATTCTTGTTTTTGGGTGCAAGAGGTCTTGGGTTCAAATCTTGGACAAGCCCAGTTTCTGTCTTTCTGTCCTTATACTTTAGCTGCTAGATATTCAAGGGCAAGTTTCAGCATCTCTTTTGATATTCTGTCTTTTCTTTTTCTGTCTTTCTAATTCTGTTTTTCTAATTCTGTCTTTTCTTTTTTCTCTGTCTTTCTAATAACCTTTTGCTTTCCTCAGGAATGATGTCTTTCTGTCTTTCTAATTTCTGTTTTTCTAATTCTGTCTTTTCTTTTTTCTCTGTCTTTCTAATAACCTTTTGCTTTCCTCAGGAATGATGTCTTTGATGTCATGTCATAACTCTTTTCATCCTCAATCATTAGTGTCTAGTATATCAAGGCTGTTCTTGAGGTGATCTCTGAATTCAGATGGGATATATTCAAGGTCATACCTTGGCTCTCATACAATTGTTCTAATTTTTTCCAGTTTCTGTTTGAAGTTGCATATGAGCAGTTGATGGTCTGATCCACAATCAGCACCTGGTCTTGTTCTGACTTTGGATATTCAACTTTTTCATTATCTCTCTTTCCACAAATGTAGTCAATTTGGCTTCTGTATGTTCCATTTGGTGATTTCCATGTGTATAGTCACTGCTTATGTTGGTGAAAAACTGTATTTGCAACGTTATTTTTCTGACAAAATTATATTATCATATCTAGTTCAGCAGCACAGTGCTGCTCCACACTCTCTGAGGACCCAGGTTTGATCCACAGCATTGTAAAGATGGGATATGGACATGGCAAGCCACTCCTGAAGCAATCCCCAAACAAGCAGCCATTGAAAACCCTATGAGAGTCACTATAAATTGGAATCGACTTGATGGCTCCTAACAACAATAATATCCAGCATTATTTCTGTCACCTGGGCCATATTTTCCTATTACTGAGCCTTCTTTGTTTCCAACTTTCACATTACAGTCACCCGTTATTATCAATACATCCTGATTGCAGTACACCAGTTATCAATATATCCTGATCAATCTATGTCAGATTGCAAAAGCTGATAAAGTAATCTTCCCTATCTTCATTTGTAGCCTTAGTGGGGTGTGTATAATTTTAAATAACAGTCATATTAACTGGCCTTCCTTGTAAGCATATGGATATTATTCTATCACTGACACCACTGCATTTCAGGATAGATCTTGAGATGTCTTTTTTGATGATGAATGCAACTCCATTTCTCTTTAATCTGTCATTCCTAGCATAGTAGACCATATGATTATCTGATTCAAAATGGTTCATGCCAGTCCATTTTAGCTCTCTGATCTCTAGAAAGTCAGTGTTTATGTCAATGTTTATGTGGTCCATTTCCCTTTTGACAATTTCTATTTTTTGTAGATTCATACTATGTATATTCCACATTCCAATTATTAATGGATGTTTACAGTTGTTCGTTCTCATTTTGCATCATGCCACATCAGCAAATGTATGGCCCTGGGGCTTTACTCCATTTCTGTCAGTAAGGTAGACTTTACTTAAAAGAGGCAACTCTTCCCCAGTTTTCTTTTGAGTGCCTTCCAATCTGGGGGGGTTCATTTTCTGGCACTACATCTGACAGTGTTTCTCTGCTATTCATAGAGTTTTCAATGGTTAATTATTTTGGGAGTGGACTAGTCATGTTCTTCTCCCTAACTTATCTTAGCCTGGAAGTTTAGCTGAAACCTATATGCCTTGGGTCACCCTGCTGGTATCTGTAATACTGGTTCCATAGCTTTTTGCATCACAGCAACATGCAAGCCCCCACAGTATGGCAAACTGACAAACTTTTGAGGGATAGATAAGTTTACTTACAGTATATTCTTTTTGAAATGAATATTGCAGATAGATTACAAAAAATCTTAAGGGAGGGAGTCATTTTTTAAAGTTGTATGAGATTTTCCTTTTGTGCCTATAAGATGTAATTTATTACACATAAATAATGAACAATTCCATCTTGAAGGAATTTGTATAAATGTGGCAAATACACTAGACTTCCTATAACATAAATATTCACAATTAGCTAAGACTTCATTTTTTATATATGAAACTCCTGAATACAACCACAAAAATATCAGTACCTCCCAGAGACCATCCCTGAGTAGTGATGGATTGCTCAGCTAGAGGCAGGTTATTAGTGGGTCACACTCTATCTGTATGAAGTATATATGCAGTCAGTCAAGGGAAAATCACATTCTGTATTCCCAGTCCCTTCCCAGTAAACTTGTTTTATAGGTCAAATTGATTTAAATAAATACTAAAGGGAAACTGGATGAACAACCACAAAATCACAGAAAGGAGGCCATGATGATGTCAGTGTTGTGGGAAAAGAATCAATAAGAATTGGCCACTAAAATAAAGAAAGATTATAAGGCTTATTGCATGAATGGGGAAGGACCATCATCTCTTTCCCCAGTGCCCATCTACCACTACTTTTTCCAAGTTTTTCCCTATAGGGAATAAAAAGGAGAATGAAAAAACAAGACATTGGTATTAGTCAGCTGGTGCATTGCTGTGGTAGAGATACCAATCAAAACAAATTTATGGGGAAAAAAGACACACTTGGGCCTAATGGTTAGAGAATCAAAGTCCATAATGGCATTGGGGAAGGTGTGGTGGTGGCAGGTGACAATGGGCAGGTGGTAGGACCCATGGAAGAGAACCTCACATCTTGGCAATCAGGATCAAAGAGCAGAGAGATTAACTGGAACTGGGGATACAGGATAAAAACCTCCAAAGGCCCACACTCAATGACCTACTTCTGCAAAGACAGAACCAATCTCCCAGGATGGCACCACCAACTGGGGACTGAAAGTTCAAAGACATGACCTTTGGGGGACATTTTAGAGTCGAACCATGATACTTGTTCATGAAGGTAATGTTTACTGAGTACTTATTAGGTGCCAGCCATAGTAGTGGGCAAATGAGAATAAAGTCATGAAAAAGAACAATGACTCCTTGATTTGAGGAAATGTATACTCTATTCCAGAGGAAGGTGCAAACCCAAGAACAGGGGATTATGATATCGTGCTGTAAGTGCAGTGAAAGGGAAAGTGTTCCAGAGACCCAAGGAAGACTACATAACTCAGAAAGCTGAGGAATTTTCCTACATTAAGTGCTGCCTTCAGTGGGAATATTTAGATGAAGGAGAAGTAAGAAGATGAATAAATGCCTGAGAAAATGGAATTATACACCCATAGGCCAAGGGACCAGAGTTAGACAGAGCAAGTTCAATTGTTCTGAAGATTCCACCAGAGCTAAAGTGTGAGATGATCCTAGGAAATGAAGCTAAGGAATGAGGAAAGCAAGTCCCAAATAATAAAAAGTAGTGAGGAATATTAGAAACCATGCTAATGAGATTGAATTTATAGGAGAGATTTAAGGAAGGTAGAGACATAATCAGAATGTACTTTAGAAAGTTTACAATTGTGTAGATTACAGAATATATTGGAATGGGGGAAAACTCAAGGAAGAGAAACTGAAGACTAGTTATGAGATTATAGACATTACCCTGGCTAAAATTTGTAGAGATCTGAACAAGACTCCAGTGGAAATAAAGTACAATGAATGATAAATTTATGCCAGGGTCTATGTAAGCACTTTTTGCACCTGAAGGTTGAAGACTCAGAGCAATCAGCCTAGAGTCCTTATTACATTTCCTTCAGTGTGAGTACCTTGGATCATCTCAAACAGGAAACATGTCACCAGTTATAGCAAAGTCTTTCTTTCATTGCTCTTTTTAGTTGTCCAGAGGGAACTCAGATATGTGAAGGTCAATTTCTGTTACCTTTTCTTCCACACTAAAAGGACATGGATTTGTTTAGAAAGGTCATGTGCCTAGAAGGCTACTTCTTTTAGCTTTCTTTGTAGTTAGTGTGGCTAGTCAGAGAGAAGGCCTACTGGATAAAGCTAAAAAACATTAAAAATAGACAAGTTTAACTGGCATGTGATTTGTTTCCATTCTTCTTACCCCTTTCTCTTGCTTGTGGGATAGACATGTTGCTTAGAGGCACAGAAGTTAGTGTAAGACCAAGGAAACAAACCAAAAAACATAAATGCTAAGGATGGTGCTGAAAGAAGAAAAAGAAAACTGAGTCACTGGTAACTTGATGGAACTGCTGCATTAGCCTTAGCCTGCCTCCCTGTAAGATTTCTATCCTGTGAGAAAAATAAACCTTTGTTTGATTAAGTCCCAGCAGCCAGTTTCTTTTACATTCAGCTGAAAACAGTCATAACTAAACCAGCAGTTTTCTTTGCCATTTAACAGAGCCCTCTGGTATTCCTTTTTATTTTCCTTTTTTTATTGAAGTAGTAAAATGACTGTTCTTTAAGGAAACAAATAAGTTATCCACCTTAGTCTTCCAAGCTGGCTTTTGTAGGCAGAGTTTTGTGAAGTAAACATTCAGGGTTATATGCTCAAAGTCTTCCATGAAGGAGGGATAGTATATCTCCAAACAAATTGGTAGAAATGTCTGATTCCCTTTTGGGACATTTATAATTTTCATAGCCACAAAGAGAGAACAGAAGTAACTTAATTAATTCAGAAAATAGACTCATTTCCTCAAAATAATAGTAAATTAAAAGGAAAATAAGACAACTCATCAATTGAACTTGACATTATTTAATTGTCTAAACAAGCTGTCTGTATAAGAGAACTTGTCCTGTCCTTGTTGTATTACAAACATTTCATGAATCCTTGGCTTGGCCCCTCACCTACCTTATACCAGCAAAAAATGATAAGCTATTCACTCACTCATTTATTTACTCTTTCCATAAACGTTGAGTCCTTGTACTAATTGTTAGCATTGCACCGGTTATTAAAAATCAAAGAGACAAAATTCACATCCCTCACTCCAAGGAAAACACATCACATCAGGAGGAGGGACATTTATCAAGCAACAGCTTTACTCTGGGTACAGATACAAGTCTCCATAGTACAGTAGGGAGGGAGGAGATTTGGGTAGTTCTAATCGGAAATTAACAAAGTGATCAATAGAGAATATAGCACTTAAGAAAGTGTTGATTCTATGCTGGTATTTGCCAGGGCAACAAGGGAAGTGTTCAAGTCAAGTGTAAAAAGTAGGGTCATCAAAGGCACATACAGGAAATGGAATATGGTACATGACATTACAAAAATCCGTAAAGAAGAATGTCACAAGCTGAGGTTATTTGTATAGGTATGAGGAATCATGACCATATTGGAAATAGTAGTATGATCAAATATAAATCTAAGTTTTAGAAAGACTATTATGGAAGTATTAGCATAGATAATGTCAGGGGATATCTTGGCAAAAAAATAATTTTTTTGCCAAGTTCACAATAATGATACCCTTAGTTTTCTAGAGTAGGAGTTGTGTGTTTGAGGAGGACCAAACAAATTTTTAAAATATGAGAACTATGAAAACAACATTAGTAACTAGAGAAGAGAGAGAAGTGGAAGGCAGCTCCAAGGACACTTATCAAATTTCCTCCTTTGAGGTAGAACTATTTTTATTCTGACTGGAGACTAGGTATTGATGTGGTCTATTGGATACATACATTCTGGAATAAGAGATTTAAGTTGAATCTCCAGTTTGGCTGTGAGTCCCTTAATGACCTTGGTTCCCTCATTTACATCCCTGTACCATGATGACATTTGTAAAATGAGGATCACAATTGCTTTCTTGTAGAATCATTTTGTAAAGATAAATGCAAAATGTTTAAATGCCTGGCATTATATCAGTGCTCCTCTGCTATTCAGAGCTGAAATTGCTGATTGTTGGGAGTGAGCTGCTGGGTCCTCCTCCAATTTTTGTGGTGTGGAGGATCAAACCCAGAGCCTCAGAGAGCACAGAGCAGTACTGTACCAACTGAGCTAAACCCCAAACCCAAAAGTGTTTGCCACATAAATGTTAAGATGTATTATGGTTTTAATGAGTCCCCCAAGGTCTGTGTTTGAATGGTTGTTTCCCAGCAGGTGGTGCTGTTTTGGGAGGCTATGGAACCTTTAGGAAGTGAGACCTAGCTAGCCAATGTGGGTCAATAAATGTGGGCCTTCAAAAGTTTTACCTGTGCCCTTGGTTATGACATGTCTCTCTCTGCTTCCTGTTGCCATGACTGCCAGCAGGTCCTTGGCCATGCCTTCCCTGCCTCTATGGCCTGAAATCCTCTGAAACCATGAGCTAAGATAAATATTTACTCTCTTAAATTGTTCTGCCATGTAGTTTGCCACAGAAATGGAAGAAGATTATTAAAACAGAAAGTTAGTACTGGAGGAGTGGGGATCATTGCTCTGACTAAACCTCACCATGTGGTTCTCAGGCCTTTGGAACTAGCTTGCAGGAAGAATATAGAAAAGGTTGAAAATATGAGCTGAATGAGCCCAAGAATATCATAAGCTCAGTTTAATGTGCAATTCTAATGGGAGTCTGGAAGACCAGAATTCTAATAGAAATGCAGATAGTGCTCATAGGATTTCTTTTTTTTTTTTTCCCTTTATTAGTAATGATGATGGAGTACAGAGTAATACAGCCTTGGATTTTTGCATTATGCATCCTTTCCATCACTTCTGACAATACTTTGATCAACCCACAAAGTTTATGGAGCCTATGGCTAATATGTAGTAAAACTCAAATGCCTATTTGGGTTATACTCCCCTATTTTTCCAATAGACTCATGAAGTTGTTCTGTTTACACTGAGATCATCCTCTCCCCATTCATCCCTCCACATTGACTCTCCTCCCCATCCCATCCTCTCCAATCTTCGCTTCTTTCTGCTAGTTCCCTCCCTCCTTCTTTCTACTCTTTATATTGTCCCTTCTATGCTAAGTTTAATTGTGGACTTTTTGTATATCAATTTATGTACAGGATTTTTTTTCTTCCTTTAAATATGATTCAGCTCCCACATATGAGTGAGAACATATGGTATCTGTCTTTTTTAGCTTGCATACATTCACTTAAGATGATATTCTCCAATTCCATCCATTTTGCTGCAAATAATATCATTTCATTTTTTTAATTGCTGAGTAGCATTCCATTGTGTATATGTACCAGAGGTTTTTTATCCCTTCTTCTGCTGATGGGCACCTTGGTTGGCTACATATACTTGCTATTGTGAAAAGTGCTGC
>VMDO01012766.1:0-60836 GCA_007922755.1 Pedetes capensis
CTGTTGATACACTATTGCTGTATTCACTAAACTGTGAACCTTCTGAGTTTGGGGAATGTCACGTATTCATCTTTAATTCCTCAGTGCCTCAATCCTTGATTGGCACATAACAGAAGCTTAATAAACACTTGTTGACTGAGTTAATGAAGAGAATGAATGAATGAATGATGACACAAAACCCAAGAGGAGTTGAGAAAGGTAAGTCTACTAAGCAGCAGTGCACACTTTAAGACTCTTTTATCTTTTCTCTTGACTTGAAACACAGACAGAACTATCTTAAATAACACTATTGCAATGGGATTTTAAAGTGATTACTGCATATCACAATAACTAATGTTCCAATTTAGAGCCGTGGGTGATTGGTTCAATACGAAACAGCAGTGAATGCTGAGAAAAGTGCCTGAAATCCAGTAGCTTATTGGTTAAATATTGGTTTAATTTAAATTTGAATCTTAATCCAGGCACATTTCTCCTCCCCATGCAACTCCTTTTCAGTTCTCTCCATTGTACGACAGTATTTGTATCTGTGTCTGTGTACTATATTACATCATAAATTCTTGAAATCAGGACCATGGCTTATTCTTACAACTAAAAGACAATGCTGGGAAGTTAGCAGGCATTCACACAATATTTGTGAAAATGAATAGTGAGATTTACTGTCTTCCCATTCACTCTCAGTTAAAGTGAGTGAAAACAGGCTTTTGCTATGAAGAGTCAATTGTGACTATTAGTGTAGGCACAAAAGAGAGTGGGGAAAAAAGGAGAAAGACTACTCGTCAAATAGCTTTATAAATATTACACGTCAGATATCCCACAAGATAATCTAATAGACAATGTGGAAAAAACAATTGTCATAATTAGTTATATTAAAGCCATGATAATTAATGTTAACATATTTACCACTTGCAATTTGTCAGAAATGGTGCTAATGAATTTACATACATCAGCTCACTTAGTCCCCATAACACAAACTTCATTATATACCATGATTATCCCCTGTTCTCTTGATGAGCAAATTAGGCTATAGGGACCTTAAGCAAATCCTCTGGGGTCATTCCTAAGTACAAAGGAGGGCATGAGTGTGCATGAGGGCATGGGCTGAGGAGTTCTGCAGATCTTTGATTGTATTATCATTTTTTATTACTTTATTCAGGGGTTATCTTTTGTTTGTTCTGTTTTTCATTTGCCTTGTTTATCTTTTCTTTCAATAGCTATTCTTTAGACTTCCGTAGAGAGTCTTCCAATGAAGGATCTGTATCATTCTCAGAGAATCCACAGCTCTTTGTAGGAGTTGAGAGAGTTGATTTCTTGATTGCCCCGCACTGTTCTATCACTTACAGTAATAATTACAGAAGTAAAAGTGCAATAAAATGGGAGGTTTTAACCCATATTTTATGAGTCACAAATGGGCTCTAAAAAGCTGCCATTTTATTATTTCCTTTAGAGATACTTAATAGGTAATGTCAGTAGTAAAGTTTAGTGCCCAACCAGCACTTAATATTCCTGCCTCCAGAATTATCAACCCTCTTTAAAGGTAGAATAATCAAAGGAGGTTTGTGATATACATATTTGTCAATCCACTCTCATATCATCGAGGTAAAAACTGAAATGCAAAGGAGTAGGAATTAAAGTGCTACGTGAACTATGTAGATTGGACAAGAAGAAAAACAGTAGAAAGAACCCAAATGAGGATATTATCCAGAAAATTAAAATTGTATGTGGCTGTACACATAGGATATACCACATGGAAGAAATGGCCCTAAATTGTAGACACAGCATGAAACAGCCATTGCAGAGTTGGTTAGTTTCCCATTAACTCATATAATCTGACCTCCTCTGACACAGTTCAGCACCTAAAAATTTTTCATTCCTCTCTAATAAACTAAGCATCTCTTCACCTTGCTTCAACAAGGTTTCCAACAACTCCTCTGTTACTAAAAGCTGAGCACCTAAAGCTGCTGATTAACAGAATTTTTTCCAGTTTTGCCTATTTGCCCCAATTCTCATTTTTCCTTTGCATTTTCTACAAAAATATAGATATTTATATCTAGGCATGATTGGAAGTATTTATCAACTTATAAGTCAGCTTTCAACAAGTCTATTTATCCTCTTTCCCAATAATATCAACCCAAGGTTTTAGATTCATTCAGGTAGTACCAGAGTTTCTCCATGTGGATTGACCCACACAATTACTTTTGCTCAAGCATTTGCCAGAAGGCTCCAAAACTTCTACAGATCTAGGAAATATAGGTTATAGATCAATATATATAATACTAATCTCTATTCTTTGAGATTTATTAAGATTTGCTTTTCAGTTCAGTTCATGATGATTTTTTATAAATATCTCATATGTGTTTACAGAAAAGATATATTGTTTCAAATTTTGATGCAATTTCCATTAGATCAAACTTGTTTATGGTGCTATTCAAATTTCTATATGTTTTTCTCTTGGATATGATAAGATAGATGTAATGAATTTTTCATTACTTATGGTCATCTGATCTTCCTGTGCTTCTATCAATTTTTTCTTTATGTGTTTTATTTAGTTAAAGATATACAAGTCTATAGTCACTATACACTTGTGGTTATTTCAGTATTTTGTTATTATTTACAGATTTTCTATATTCCTAGTCAGGATTTTTGTCTTAAATTCTATATTGTCTGATAATAATACACCTACACTTCTCTTGGTGAATGTTTGCTTGGTTACAAATTTTTCCATCCTTTAAAGCATTGTTGTTAGGTGTCATCAAATGGGATCAGACTCATAATGACCCTATTTACAAAGAACAAAACACTACCCCAATACTGTGCCAAGCACATGACCTTTTTATATTTGAGTATAATGTTGCAACCACTATGTTTCTTCTCATTTTGAGTTGGGCCACATCAGAAAATGGAGGTCCTATGGGGTTTTATTCTATTCTCATCATTCAGGGTGACTACACTTTGAGGAGACAACTCTGGAATGCCTTCCAGCCTGGGGGACTCATTTTCCCCCCACTATATTTGACTGTGCTTTTCTGCTATTCACAGGGTTTTTGATCACTGATTGTTTCTGGAGTGGGCTATTGGGGGCTTCTCCCTAGTCTGTCTCAGTCTGTGAGCTCAACTGAAAGCTGTCCACCATGGGTGGCCCTGCTGGCATCTGAAATAGTGGCATAGCTTTCAGCATCACAGCAACGTGCAGACCCCCACCACATGACAACTTGACAGACACGTGGGGGTGTAAAGCATTATGTGCTTTTATATTTTAAATGTGAGTTAGAATATGTTAAATTTAACCTGATCACCCCTGCCTTTAAGTAGTATGTTTAATCTGTTTTTCTTTGCCTTATTGAAATAATTGGGCTGGGATTTAGCTCAGTGGGTAGAGCGCTGCGTTGCAGTCTCTGAGGTCTCGAGTTCAATTCCCAGCACCGCAAAAATGGGAGAAGGGCCTGGCAATCCACTCCCAAGGCAATCCCAAAACAGTCAGCCATTGAAAACCCTATGAGGGTCGCTATGAGTCGGATACCGACTCGATGGCACCTAACAACAACAACAACAACAACAACAACATTGAAATAATTGAAATTTTTAATTTTTAATTGATATACTTGTACTTATGGAGTAGAGTATAATAACTTGACACATGTCTACAATGTGTAGTGATCAAATAAGGGTAATTATCACTTCCATCTCTTCAAATATTATCAGTTCTATGTGTTGTTTTTGTTGTTGTTTTTAGGTGCCATCAAGTCAGGTCTCACTCATAGTGACCCTATGTTCAACAGAACAAAACACTCCCCAGCATTGTGCCATGGCCAGTACTGTGTCAGTGCTTCTTTGCTACTTGTAGGATTTTCAATGGATGTTTGTTTTAGGGATCATCTTGGGAGTGGGCTGCCAGGTCCTTCTCCCATTTTTGCAGTGCTGAGTATTTAACCCAGGGCTTCAGAGCACACAGAGCAGCACTCTACCAACTGAGCTAAATCCCATGTATTAGGAACTTTTAAACTCTTCTCCTCTAGTTATTTTGAAACACATAATTATTGTGCCTGCAGCCATGCCACTGCGGTGTCTAATCCCATTAGATCTCAGAAGCTAAGCAGGATCAGACTTGGTTAGTACTAGGATGGGAGACCGCCTGGTAACACCAAGTGCTGTAGGCTTAGGAGAAGGACCTGGCAACCCACTCTCAAAATACAATCAGCCATTCAATACCCTATAACATATAGGCATGGGAAAGTATTTCCTTAATAGGATTCCAATTGCTCAAGAAATTGCAACAAGAATAGATAAATGGGATTACATGAAATTAAAAAGCTTCTGTACAGCAAAGGAAACAATTAACAGAGTCAAGGAAATCCCACTGAATGGGAAAAAGTCTTCACATTCTATACATCAGTCAGAGGTCTAATTACCAGAATTTATAAAGAACTCAAGAGAAAAATACCCAAGAAAACAAATAACCCAATACACAAATGGGCAAAGAAATTGAACAGATAGTTTTCAAATGAAGAGGTCTGTAAAGCCATGAAACACATAAAAAAATGCTCAATATCCCTAGCCATTGGAAAATGCAAATTTAAACAACTGAGATTCCACCCTACTCCAGTAAGAATGGCCAAGATCAATAAGACAAATAACAATAAATGCTAGCGAGGTTACAGAGAAAAGGGAACACTCTTACACTGCTGGTGGAACTGTAAATTAGTCCAACCACTTTGGAAATCAATATGGAGGTATCTTAAAAAACTAAAAATATATCTACTGTATGACCCAACTACAACACTATTGGGAATTTACCCAAAGGGAGATGAGTCATCATACCACAGAGACACCTGCATCACCATGTTCAATGCAGCACTCTTCACAATAGCAAGAATATGGAATCAACCAAAGTGCCCATCAACAGAAGAATGGATAAAAATAAACTATGGTACACAATGGAATACTACTCAGCAATCAAAAAAATGAAATAATGCCATTTGCAGCAAAATGGATGGAATTGGAGAAAATTGTCTTAAGTGAACGAGCACAAGCCCAGAAAGAGAAATACCACATGTTCTCACTCATATGTGGGAGCTGAATCAAAAATTAAAAGAAGGAAAAAATCCTACGTGGAGGTCAGAACATAATAAAAAGCTAAAGTCGACTTAGCCGAGAAGGGACAATTTGGGGAACGCAAAAGAAGGAGGGAAGGATCTAGCAAAAGGAGGAAATCTTGGGAGAGGAAATGGTGGAGAGGAGGAACAAGGAGGAATGAGGAGTGGGGGAGGGGGCAACCTCAGGGTGAACAGCCCAACTTTAATAGTTCTGGAAATAATTATACTAACACCAATAATACCAAAGAATGGTAATAATATGGATGGGCTAGAAAATTCATGTAATAGTACTGACCATGTAAAAAGATAGTTCACTACAGAAAAAGTTTTGATCTTAAACATAATTGGGATCCAAGGATATATAGAAAAATATTACCACAAAAAGACATGCAAATGGAAGAGAGGTCTTTGGTGGGGTGGTGGGATAGGGGAAGGAAGTATACAAGAGGGTAAGGGGGAACTTATCTGTGCAATGTACAACAAAATGCATATATGGAAATGTCACAATGAAATGCACATCAGAATGAAACACATTAAGTTGTACATTTAAAAATTCTATTAAAAAAAAAACAATCCTCCATTGAAAACTCTGAATAGCAGAGAAGCATGACATTAGTGTTTCTTCTATTATACATGGGCCACTATGAGTTGGACACCCACTGGACGGCACCTAACAACAACAACAACAACAATTAATTATTGTAGACAATAGTTAACCTGTTCTGCTACAGAACATTAGAACTACTTTCTTCTAAATGTGATTTGGTACCCATTATCCACATCTTTCTACCCCTTTTCCCCTACCCTTTGTGGCCTGTAGTGACCTCTGTTATATTCTATCCTCTACTTCTGTGATCAATTTATTAAGCTTCCACTAGAATGCAAGAAGGATATGGTAGTCCACTCCTGAAACAGTCCTGAAGCAACCATTTCAAACCGTCTGAGGGTTGCTATGGTAGCACCTAGCAACAATGAGTGAGAATGTGTGATATTTGATCATTGGACTGCTTTAATCATCTTTTTAATTTTTGTCTCATTTTTAATGCTTTTTAGCTTTTTGATTTATTTAATTTTTTAATCTTCTTTATTTGTTATTTCAGTTTTATTAAACCTATCTTGCATATTACTTCAGAGTCTCTTACCTACCTTATTTCCACTGCTGCTACAGGGATGCTATCTATGAGAGTTCCATCCAGTTTCCATAGATGCAGCCTGACATCACCTTGCCTCTGCCTCATGACATGTGCTTCTTACTCCCTGCCCTACAACTGCTTTGGAAAACTGTAGCTGGAGATGCCACAGGTGCAGGCATAAAAGGGAAAAGGGGAAAACCAGAAAGGATACATGCTTGCTTGCTTGCTTGCTTGTTGTCTATCTGTCTTTCTTTCTTTCTTGGAAGACAGCCATGCAATTTATTTTAAACAGTTTTTCAGTTACATTGCTAATATGAGATTAAGTGACCAGTGCCTATTGCAGTAGAGGCAAAAGAAAGAGGAAGGAGAGGAGAAGTTTAAATTAAAATACCCTGACTTCTTTCAGTTAAAAAAAAAAAAAAAAAAAAACACTGACCATGGACAGATGTTGGCAAGTCATGAGTCTCCATAGCTTTATAAACTAAGGACAATAATGTTGATTTACCTCACTAGATTCTTATAAGAATTAAACACATAATATAGATAAATCTTTATTTTTAAACTGCTTTTTGAATTTTAAAGTGCTATTTTATTATGAAATAGTTATTTGTTATTGGCAGTATGTTAGGCAGGGGGAACAATGAATGATTTCCAGGCATTTTAAGATGATCCTAATACTGAGTAAAAGCAAAATATTTCGTATATGCTAACAGTGGATTTTCCTTACAATTATTCCACTTATTGGTTCATTTCATAACTATTTACTGAGCCTAGTGTTGCCATTAATGCTTCCATTTGGGAGCCAGTGCATTCCCAGTTCTATCATGTACTTTGCACATGGACAAATTAGCATCGCTTAGCCTCAGTTTTCTCCTCTTTCAAAGGAGCATAAGAAGGATAATAAAAACAACCACAAAAATATGTGGCCTGTATACTTATTGTACGCCTGCAGCTATACCACTGTGGCATCCAATCCTGTCAGATCTTAGAAGCTAAACAGGGTCAGGCCTGGTACTTGGATGGGAGACCACCTAGGAACACCAGGTGCTGTAGGCTTGGGAGAAGGACCAGGCAACCCACTCTCAAAGAACAATCAGCCATTGAAAACCCTATGAATAGCAGAGAAGCACTGACAATACTTTTCATCTGTTGTATGTGGGGTCGCTATGAACCAGACACCAACTCGATGGCATCTAACAACAACAACAATATACTTATTGTGGAAATGAAGACTGGCTGCTTTCACCATGACTCTGTACAATATGCTGTTTGAGAACAGGCTCTGTTGAATCCATTCAGGTTCATTTCAGATCATCCTTCAGTACTTCACTAAAGAAGGTTGGAGAAAGTACTTGAATAATAACCAGGAAGGACTTTGGGGTTGGGTTGCCCTGTTCCCTTTACTACCTCTTTTGCCACTAGGAGGAATTTACTATTCGAAGTCCTCTTGGGGACTCTTCCCAGCACAGAGGAGCAGAATCTCAATCCTCCATCCCCAGGCTATGAGACACAGCACACACATGACTTACATACTGAGCCACTCGGCGGGGGGAGTGGAATTACTTAAGAATTGTACCTGTACTAGACTCCTATCTGTCTGCTCCAAAGGCATGAAACACACATGCTCTCCCTCCACCCAGTACTTCATCAAGGAAGTGCAGCAGACACCTCCGTGCTTAAGAAGCTCAGCTCCGCGACTCCCTGTTGACCCCTGTCCAAGTTTTGAGTTGATGCAAAAATTTCCATTTTCTGTTTTTATCTCCTTTTTTATGGCTGGGATATGTTATCTAGATCTTTGTACTGCTTGTATTAATGTAGTCTCTAAACACAAGTCAAAATTCATTCTCTGATCCCAAAAGAGGCTGTAACTGCTTTAAAGAATTTCTCTCCACCAAATCTGTTTTCAAGGGAATCCAACTGACAGGCTTGAGTTATTTCAGATAGTTTAGATACAAAATTTTATGCACACATTTGTTTTTATATATACTCATAGGTGTTCACACATATCTTTTACCTCTTTCAAAATTTAAGAGGAATAAAAACATGAGCCTTGAGTAAATCATACAAGATCTACTGTCTGTCTGATGCATTCTTTGTTCAGACATGTCTCTTCTTCCCCTGGTCTCTTTCTTTGCCTAGTCTATTTTATTCCATTTGAAGAGGCCAATGTAAGTCTCCTTAGTCTGCACTCCAAGGCCCTTGTATTCTTGTTGTTTAACCTGGGCAAGGGATCTAAAATGAGTCCTCTTTTGGGACTTACGGAGCACCAAACCACAGTAAACTCCACGGAGGGAGGCAAAATAGAATCAAGCTGACTGATATTCCACTCCATCCCTATGAGGAAGGCTGGAAAGAAAACTTGTTTACATGTAAGTCAATACCTCCAGAACATCCTTCAGCTTTCTGGGTAGGCTGCACATGGGGTTACAAGACGAAAGAGTACATTGCAATCATCAAATTATTTACGAAATAGAACAGCGCTCAGCCAGTGGTGGTGTATAGTCTCGCTAGCAACTGCACTGTGCAATATCAATCATATCCTTTATAATTTTAATTTTTAAATGGGGTAATAAATTTACATGGTATAAAAATATCACCATGTTTAACATGTCCTATTTGTCTTGACATTTTTATTATTCCAAACATAAAGCAGTTTATATGTAAATTGCCATATGCTCTTAAGTTAAACCCACAGATTTCTGTCTGTGAAAAACTTGTTTTTTTGTAAATGTTTATAACAACCCACTGCACAAACAGTTCCAGGAAAAAGAAGGGAAAGGTGACACGTGGAAGTAGCAAGCAAAATTTGTGACCAACTCAAGTAGATCATAAATTACGTCTTGTCAGTTGCTTTGATTGTGCTCTAACAATGACAATGTTCTCTGTTTTAAATGAACAATGTTAAACAATGAAACATTTTTTTTGCAGTGATGGGAATGCCAAACCCAGAGCCTTGCACATACTTTGAAAGTGCTCTACCACTGAGCTGCACCCCTCAGTCTCTTTTTTCTTTTGTATCTTGAAACAAGGTCCTCCTGAGGTACTCAGGCTGCCTCTAGCCTCAAACTCAGCAATCCTCCTGCTTCTGCCCCTGAGTTGCTGGGATTACAGGCGTGAGCCATTATGCTCAGCTTGAAACATTGTCCTTTATTAGAAAATTTAGAGATTGAACACAGTCTATGTGTTAGTCAGCTTTCCATTACTATAACAAGTACCTGAGATAATCAGTTTATAAAGAAATAAGTTTTATTTGGGCTCATACTTTCAGAGATTTTAGTCCATGATTGGCTGCTCCTATTGCTTTGGGGCCTATGGTGAGGTGGCACATCATAGTGACAGCATATGACAAAACCATTCATTTGATGGTGGGGATGTCAAAGAGAAAAAGAACAATGGGCTGGGGTCTCTATATCCCCTTCAAAGGCACATCCTCAATGATTGGAAGACTTCCCAAAAGGCCCCACCTCTTATAGGTTCCACCACCTCCCTATAGGGCCACAGGCTGGGGCCTAAACCATCATCCTATGGGCCTTTGGGAGACATTTATCCAAACCATAGCAGGCTACATGGGTCCTGATGGCAGAGATTATATAGTCTATTGTGTTACCATCTTGGTTTCTAAAATACACTATGCATGTGCACACACACACACACATGCACACACAGTGCAAGGCACCACACAGGTACTTATTCACTACAACTCACAGCCAAAGAATTTTCTGTAAGATGAAATTTAACTTAAATTTATTTCCTCCCAACAAAGCTGTCTTGATAGTTTTATTCCTTAACAAAGATTATTTTATTTTAAAAAGTTCATAGTAGCCATATTTTAAGGCATTTAATTGTCTACTTATTATATACTTTATTCCATTATTCAGCATTCTAAACTATATTTAAATTAACTGAATAAGGCAATAGAATAAATTGCATAACATTAAATTTTTATATATTTAAGAGATCTGTGAGAGAGTGGCTATTTAGGATGAAGCAAGAGGACAGAGGAAGCAGTAGTATATGAGGAAACAATTATATGATCCCAGGAGGAGGCTACTTCAGGGAGCACATATTCATTCATTTCTTCCTTCATTCAACACTTACTAACATCTCATAAGTATCAGGTCCTTTCCTAGGCACTGGTGATATAGAGGTGAACAAGACCAACAATGTCCCTATTTTTATGGAACTTCTGTTCTGGTGGTAAAGAAAATAAATTTATCAATCAAATAGTTGTGTAAGTTCCAGGAGTAGTTAAATGCTACTAAGAAAGGAGCAAAATCATTAAATGATGTTAATCAGGGTACACATCATCTGATTTGCATCTTGAAATATCATTCTAGCTATTGTGTGGAGAATAAATTACAGGAAAGCCACGATGGAAATAGAACTAGTTAAGATGCAATTGTTTTGCACAAGATAAGAGATAAGGACAGCTTGAATTAGAGTGCTAGTCATGAAAGTGATAAGAAGGGGCTATATGTTGAATCTATTTTGAAGGTAAAGGCAAAAATGTTTGCTAATGGATTAGCGGTAGAGTGTGAAGGAAAGAAAGATATCAAGGTTTGGAGATTGGGAAACACAGAATTAGCCAGGCGCAAAGGTGCCCACCCATAATCCCAGAATTTGAGAGGCTGAGGCAAGAGAATCTTAAATTTGAGGCCAGCCTAGGCTACATCGTGAGACTCTCCCCCAAAAAAAAAAACAAGAACTGGTGATGTAGCTCAGTGGTGGTACACTTGCCTAGCATGTGCACAGCCTTGTGTTTGATCCTCAGCACAACAAAAAATTATAAATAAATACATAAATAAATACCATTTACATAAATGAAGGACACTGGTGGAGGAATAGGTGTGAAAGGGAAAAAATAGGAGTTCTATTGAGCATGTTAAGTTTTAGAATTCTGTGAAGTAACTGGGTAGAGATGTAGAGGAGGTAAGTGAATATGCAACTATGAGATTTGGAGAGAAATTCAAGCAGAAGAAAAAAGGCTAATGTTATCAACACAGAGATAGTATTAAACCATCAGAAATGGATGCATCATCTAAGAAATCAATTTTCAAAAAAAAAAAAGGGCAGAAGTCAGAACTCTTGAGCATTCCAGTATGTAGAGGTCAGGAAGAGGAGGAAGATCTGGGAAAGGAGTTAAGAAAGCACAAACTATGAAAGAGGAGGCACAGCCAAACACAGACGGTATTTCCAGAAGAAAAGGGAAATGAATAGGGCCTCATTCTGCTGATGAGTGAGTACGTGAGCACTCAGAATCATGCAGGGGACCCGGCAGCAGGGCAGTCCTCCACACTCTTGATGAAAGCAGTTTCAATGGAGTGCTAAGCGCAAAAGATTGACTTGGGAAGTTTCAAGAAATAATGTCAGAAGAGAAATGGAGAAAGCAAACATAGACAACTCAAGGAACTTTGCTATAAAAAGATGGAAGGCCAGCTGTATGGAAGATGAAATTTAAAGATACAATGTTTGTTTAAATGGTGACTATTATACCGTGATGGATATTTATGAAAACATTTCAAAAGAGAGGGGAGAAATAATGAGACCAGAGTCTTTGGAAGCAAAGAGTTCTGGGACTCAGTGCCCTAAAGTGGAATTTGCTTGAGTTAGAAGGGATAGCACACCCAATGCAACAAGAAAACTGAGCGCTAGGTGTGGATAGAGGTTGGTAGATTTGGTAGGATGTGGAAGTGCCTTTTTGAACACTTCCATTTTTCTCGGTGATAACAGAAACAAGATTAATAGTTGAGCATGAGCAGGAAAAAAAAAAGAGTGTTAAGGGAGAATAATCACCTACAAGTGGAAGCCAGGAATCAGACTAGGAATGAAACTTAGGCTGGAACATACCAAAGAGCGATCCTCCTAGAAAAGATGAGGAAGGCACAGGGACACTCACTGAACATCAGACAAGGGAGTGGCCTCTGTGTTCAAGTCCACCAAGAGGCTCCCTGTCAACCGATTGATAGAGCTTTGGCTCTGCTGCTTACAACAGAAGTAATTAAAATATCAGAACACTCTTAACCCCTATAGATGTGCTAAGGTAAAGATTTACATAATGTCCTTACCAGAAAGAGGCACTATGGCACCACAGAAAATAACTCTGTGCTTGGGAGTCAGATGCGAGGGGTTCAAGCCAGTCTCAGCACTTTACCCACCCCATAGTATTAGATCCATTACTTGTTTCCTCTGAAACTCAAATTCTTCACTTACAAAGCAAAGATGGTAATAGCTCCTTCTAAAGATTGATATGATGATGAGAGATTCCTATAAAGTATCTCACAAAGTATTAACAAGTGAAATATTTTAATCTCTCTTTAAATGTGTTAATTTGAACAAGTGCATTTATCTCCACACCTGCTAAAAAAAAAATCACCCTATACCAATAAACCCCCACATGTCTGTCAGTTTGCTGTACTGTGGGGGCTTGCATGATGCTGTGGTGCTAAAAGTAATGTTACCACCAGTATTACAGATACCAGCAGGGTAACCTATAGTGGACAGTGTCAGCTAAGCTTCCAGATTAAGACAGACTAGGGAGAAGGACATGGCAGCCCACTCCCAAAACAATTAGTCATTGAAAACCCTATGAATAGCAGAGAAACACTTTCAGAAAACGTGCCAGAAAATGAGCCCCTCAAATTGGAAGCCACTCAAAATATGACTGGGGAAGAATCGCCTCCTCGAAGTAGAGTCTACCTTAATCACAGAAATGGAGTCAAGCCCCAGGGACCTCCATTTACTGATGTGGCATGACTCAAAATCAGGAGGAACAACTATAAACATCCATTAATAATTGGAACATGGAATGTACATAGTATGAATCTAGGAAAATTAGAAATTATCGAAAGGAAAATGAAGCACATAAGCTTTGACATTCTAGGCATCAGTGAGCTAAAATGGACTGTCATGGGCCATTTTGAATCAGATAATCATAAGTTCTACTATGTTGAAAATGGAAAAATGGGTTTGCATTCATCATCAAAAAAGACATATCAGGATCTTTCCTAAAGTACAATGCTGTCAGTCATAGAATAATATCCATATGCCTACCAGGAAGGCCAGTTAGTATGACTACTATTCAAATTTACATACCCACCACTAAGGCCACAAGTGAAAATAGGGAAGATATTTACCAGCTTCTGCAATCTGAAATAAATGGAACATGCAGTCCGGATATACTGACAATTACTGGTGATTGGAATGCAAAAGTTAGAAACAAAGAAGGCTCAGTAATTAGAAATATGGCCTTGGTGAAAGAAATGATGCTAAAGATCACATGACACAATTTTCTCAGACCAAAAACCTTTGTGTCTTGTGTATTTTGGTCATGTAGTCAGGAAGGACAAATCCCTGGAGAAGGACATCATGTTTGGGAGAGCGGCATGTCAACAAAAAAGGAAGACCCTGAACTAGATGTCTTGACACAGTGTCTGCAACAGTGAGCTTAAATATAAAAAAAAATCAGGTACCTGGCACAGATTTGGGGAGGGTTTTGTTCTTTTGTACATAAGGTCACTATGAGTCAGACCCAATTTGATGACACCTAACAACAAACAACAGCAATAATATAGAATAAAAAGGAAGTCATATATGCACAGGAACCAACAGAACGAGAAAGGAGAACACAGCACATGAGATAATTACAAATTTTGGAAATGAAAAGTTGTATAAGGTATTCTCTCTGACTTATAGGAACTTTAAACATAAACCTCTTTCAATTAGAAGTCATAGAGCCCCACAGAGACTCAATAGTTGGAGATATCCCATATATATAAAATGAAAGTGAAACATGGAAAAAAAATTTTTAAAGGGATACAATGAATGAAATGCCCAAAGAGCCCATCTTGTTAGATGAAACCAAATGACCCCTTGAGATTTGGAAGAATAGAACTAGAGGGCTACAGGTACCAGAGACAAGTAGGGATGAGATATCAGATTAAAAACAGAGAGCCCCAGCCCCTTGTCAAGTACATAGTCCTTCAGTTTCCAAATTTGTATTAACCAGGTTTCTACTCCATTTCTTTGTCCCACGATAGGAAATGTAAGATTTTTTCCCCTGGGAAAATCAAATATTCATGAGAAAATACCTGTGGAGATTGATAATTAACACCTCATATAAAAATATAGCCTAGCTATGAACTCACTCTAAAATAAAAAATAAAAAAGAACTTATTTGACAAGCTCCATTCACAGAAACTTCAATTAACTTTTTAGCAGATTGAACTCCAAAATAAAAACATAGGGCAGCCAGACACTGTGGCACATCCTTGTAATCCCAGCTAACTCAAGAAGCTAAAGCAGGAGGATCACAAGTTTGAGGCCAGAGGCAGCCTGCATAATTTGGCAGGACTCTGTCTCAAAATTAAAAATAAAAATAAAAAAGAAGCTGTGGGTACAGCTCAGCGATTGAGCACTTGCATGAGATCATGGGTCCAACCCCCAGTTCTGGGGGGAAAAAAAGAACATTAGAAGAGCATCATACTTTAAGCAAAATCTCCAAAATGAAACCTAGAATATAAAACAAACAGGAGGACCAAAATAAAGACATTACCAGGTATGGAAGAATAAAGAAAAAAGGCAAGGAAAGAAGGAAAGGAGGAAGGATAAGGCCATGGAAGGAGAATATCCTCAGAGGAATGAACAGAGGAAGTTGCCTCTATTAAAGAAGAACCAAATGCTACTTTCTAGAAAGGTAAAGAGGAGATACTCAGCATCCCAGACAATGTAAACAAATAGTGCCTAATTAACTTCAATTAACAAAACAAGGTGAAGGCTAATAGTATAGAAATGATTTTTAAGTCGGTCTTGGAGGCCCCACAACCAATGAAGTTCTGAAAGCAGATAATGAAGAGAATGAAATTATCAAGGAAAGAATAAAAGGATATTTCTCAGAACTGAAAAATAAATTTTAGTTGAAAAGAGCCAGCAGGAGTCCAGCACAATAAATGAAGATGCAAATTATATACCCAGACATATTATCAGTTATTATAAGATTTTATCAATCATATGTAAAGATATTTTCAGCCATACAACTTCCCAAGTCACTTATTTTCCTTCTCTCTCTCTCTCCCTCTCTCTCTCTCTCTCTCTCTCTCTCTCTCTCTCCCCCTCTCTCTTTCTCTTTCTTTTTTTTTTCAGTACTGGGGTTTGAACCCAGGGCCTCGTGCTTGCATGCTTTGCAAGTGCTGTACCACTGAGATGAACCCCCAGACCATTTTTTTACTTTTGTTTGTTTTTGTTTTCGTTTTTTGAGACAGGCTCTCACTAAATTACTCAGGCTGCCTCTGACCTCAAACTAGTGATCCTCCAGCCTCCACCTCCTGAGTCACTGGGATAACATGGAATGTGCCACGATGCCAGGCTTATGAACTTTTTTCATAAATTACTGATATAAAGATGCTCCTCCATTTATGTTTCATATCCCAATAAACATCATAAATTTAGAATATCCTAAGTCAAAAATAAAATACATTTAAGACACCTAACTGAACATCATAATTTAGCAATATGGTACACTGTAGGGTATCAGTTGTTTACTCTTGTGATCATGTGGCTGATGGTAGCCCAGGAAAAGAACAAAATTCAACTTGGGGGCTGAGGATGTAGCTCAGTGGTACATCCTAGCATGTGTAAAGACTGCCTAGCATGTGTAAAGCCCTGGATTCTATCTCCAGCACTACCAAAAAAAAATATCAAAATTTGAAGTATAGTTTCTACTGAATGTGTATCACTTTCACACCATTGTATAACTGAAAAATCATAAGCTGAACCATTATAAGTCAGGACCCATTGGTACTCTCTACTATACCAAGGAAAAGCCAGTCTAGAAAGAGGAAGGCAATGTAGGAATTTAAAAGAATTTCAGAATGACAATAAAGGAAGAACCCCAAAAACCTCAATCAGCCTAGAGAGGGTCCTAGATTGGAGTAGGCAGATAAGGGCTGCAGGGGAGCACTGGCAGGAGGAAGAGGCAGAAGTGACTTGCCAAATGATCAGGTGCATTTGATCACATTAAAAATCATATTGAGATGCTGCTCACAAGATTAGAAAGAATTTATGAAAATAACAAAACTTAGCAAAAGAAAAAGCTGGCAATTAGTAATACTAGGAAAGCAACTTTCATCAGGAAAATTTAATCATACAGTACACAATTTTGTTCATCAGTGAAAACATACATTGTCAGAATAATGTAAACACTAAAGATTTTTAATAAAAAAATTATGACATATAAAATGCCCTGCTGGACATTGGAAATCCTGCCTTGTTCTCTCCTACAGCCAAGGTTCACTACACAGATCATGGTGATTAACCTGGAGGTGAAGCATGCCCATTTGTGAATAAGGATTTGGGGCCTGCATGTCTCCCAAACCTTCAACACTAACTCGTACTCTCTTTCTCCTGATACACTATGTCCTTTACCTTTAAGTAAAAGCCTTATGTGACTAGAATAAAACTATGGCATAACTGTATTGAAGGATGGTGACATAACTGTATTGATAGGGGGTAGGGGAAGCTTGAAGAGATCTGTACCCTCGTGTACTATGATAGCAGGTCAGTAGGTGTTTCTAAAATTGATAAATCAATTTAAAGGTGTTTTAAACTAATAGCCATAAAAGCGCATATTAATCTAGAAATACACAGGTAAAGAACACAGGAAACACCTAAAAGACAGGAAGGTAGTTGTCTATGGAGAGGAAGACTGGGGAGCAGGGAAGAACAGGGTGGAGGCTGGAGGTCTTTACTGTCTGCCTTCATGGAAAGACTGGTGTTCTCAGTGATGTGTGTGTTCTTTTGATAAGGTAAAAAGTGACTTTCTGAAATTAATTCTATTTTTGCTCCCTCCTTTCTTTAGATTCTATACACCCATAAACACATATCCTTACAGTGAACAACACAGGGCAGAAAGGCAATAATCAAAGTGGTTATTTCAGAGCAAACTCCCAGCCTATGTTGGGTTGGTTTGGAGATTACCCACACTTCTTAGAATGGGATCACATATGAGATTCTGAAATTCATTATCTCTACTTCCAAAAAAATAGAGTGCAGAACATAAAAGTTTCTGTATTATAAGAAAGTTGTCCACATCATTAAGAACTGAAATACAATAAAAACTTTAATCTGAAAATTAGGTCTATATGGCCATAAAGCAGTTACAAAAAAAGCTGAACAATAACAAAGGCAATAATGTAACATAATCACAAAGCCCATCAAACACCTATTTACAGGATTCCATAGAAATTTAGTTTATGAATCAGTACAATCTGAAAGAGAGTCCTAAGGTTGAAGCTCACTTGACACTATGAAATAAGAGGAAGAATGAAGCTATAGGTCCTTTGTCTGGAATATCCTTTCTTCACATCTAAAAATGTAAAATGCCTTTTGTGTCTCAGAATTAATCAAAGCAACCTACATTTAGAGGCTGGAAAGCACTTGACAGTTTATCCCATAAAGATAAAAATTCATCCTTCTACTTCATCATCCCTAGATCTTATGGAGGTTTTTGTTTTGTTTTGCTTTTTTGTTCAGGATGCTAAACAGCACTGAAAATTGATAACAAATCAAGTCAGCCTAATTTACAGTCTCAGAGTTAACTGACATTACATTAAACAGATGATCAACCATCAAAATTACTACAGCAGTGTTTATTTTCCAGATCATATTTTGTAGTCTTTGAAATGTCAAATATGCACTCCCACTGAGCAGCAAATGTGGATATACATATGCAAGGCTGTCATCACAAGGAGAAGACTGAAGGCAAATTTACAAAGGCTCATTACAGACTTAATCCTTCCTAAAATTCTGATTAAACAAGGGACTGACAGCCTGCTTGATTCTGGGGGACTCCGGTTATTGATTACTGACATAGGAACTGGAGGTTCTGAATGACCAAATGGAATTTCGGTTTGGAAAGTGTGTGTTTTCCAAATGCAGCACACTCACTGGCCATGTACTTTACTCAAATTAATACTGTGTACTCACTTCTGACATGGTATAGGTTGAGAATCATCACCTAAAACACTGTTCTCCTTTCTATCACATTAAAGAGAGAAAATTTGGCCAGGCTTGGTGGTGCATGCCTATAATCCCAGCACTCAGAATGCTGAGGCAGGAGAATAATGAGTTTGAGACCAGCCTGGGTTACATTACAAGATCCTGTGTCAAAAAAAGAAAAGAAGACAGCAACAATAAAGCCACATATATGCTCATTATTGGATTAAAAGTCCTTTAAAAGTATAGGAATATTTTAGAATAATGGTAGAAAAGCACTGTTCCAGACCTAACATCAATCACTCATCACACTCTTATCTTTGCTCTCTAGCTTAGCCAGCCCAGACCTCTCCACTGCCTATCTCAGCCTTGCCTACTGTGTATGTCTAGCCACAACACCAGCAGACACAGAAGCAAGTGACTTGGCAACTACCATCCTCTGTCCACCATATCCTGCTCCCAGTAACAAAACATTGAGAGACTGATTGCAAACAATGGCTCCCCTTCCTCCACACTGCTTATTCCTTTGTCCTTACACTAACTACATGGGGACAATAGCACAGATTTCTCTCTTTGAGGAGCTCATGGTTTATGCATGGAAACAAAAGCCAAACAGAGGCTAGAGAGGATAAAGAATGAGGACTGGAAGAGAAGGACAGCAGGGGAGCAAAGAGAAATGAAGGGGCTCACACAGGCTGCACTTGAAGATTTGGGGCTGGGGAGGAGGCAGCAGTCAGTAGAGGCCAAGGGCCACATTCCAGTGCAAGGAACAGCATCTGAACAGCACACATTGCTAGGAAGAGCAGAGTTTTTGAGAACCAATAAATGGGTTTCCTGTCACTGAGGCTGGAATGCATCAGTAGAGAACTAAGGATACCAAGACAAATTTTCAGGATAAATTACAAAGGGTCACATATGCTCAGTTGAAGAGGTTGGATTTTATTCTGTAGGTAATAGAAAACCATTCAGAATTATATGGGGTGGGAGAGGCTTGGAATTAAATCCAAGGTTTTACACATGCTAGGCACACATTCTATCACTGAGCTACACCCCTACCCCCTCAGAATTTTTAAGTAAGGGAGCATAGTCTTACAAGTTTGTAGATTAATCTTTTTCTTCGTGTTTTACCACCTATTCACCTAAAACTCTGGAAAGGCTCTTAGCTCTATTTTAGAGTTTAGGGGAGGGTTTGCCAACCAACACAAATTCCTCTTTTGGCCTTAGATCACAGGCCCATAAAAGGAGAGAATACCTCTATTCTATGTGTTTTATACTCTCTCTAATTCCTCCTAGCCCGAGCAAGGAGCCAAGTGCATGCTAAATCTATGCCTAGAATTTCCTAAAGTAATCTGCAGCTTGGAGTTCTCCACAAATCATATTCACCAAAGAAAATGGTCAGAAGCATCTCAACTTTATTCTATCCATCACTTCATTTTTTTAGGACAGATTTTTAATATGTTTGGATCTTTCTGTCCTTGCACCTATCTGATTTGTGTTTATGCACTACAACAATGCCTCTAGTGCTTTGCACTCTTCTGCTGCAGACCCCTGGTCCTGTATCACATTGTAAACACAGGTAAAGATAATTTTCTCACATCCCTATGAAAAGAGATCCCTTTAAGAAATACAGTAAGTGCTTGATAAATGTTTGCTGACTTCCTGTGAGCCCCTCCTGCTAAACAAATTAGAGGAACAACAAGTCTCCTGGATAAGGCCATCTTCTCAAAGATTGACCTAACCAGAGCATGCAAAGCCAATTAGCATCAAAAGTAGCCTTAGCTAAACTGCCCTTTGAGACAGTTCTTTGAAGAGCCTTACCATACAGGCCCAGCTGGGCAGATGTAGTTTATTCAGAAGTCTGCAGAGAGCCCCAGGCTAAAAATTGCTACTGGGGCTCAGGAGATAACCAGTCCAGGCCTGAAGGCACGCTGGCCTGAGGCCAGTGCATGCCACAGTGACAGCCTGAGCTTCTTATATTGTGGGGCAAGAGGCACAGCTCCAACCCATGCAGCTCCTCTGAGTCAGCCAACATGTGTTAACAATGACCAGGGGCATCCTGTTGATGGAGCTGCTAGTTTGCATCACCACCTACTGACAAGGCCACACACTCACCCCACATTTTGTTTTTTAATTTCCCTTTGCAATTTTTAATGTTTTTGGGTTAGTCTTCACGTTATTGAAGGCTAGATAGGGAATTGAGCCCTTTCTAAAGTACTATTCTATTTATCCCATTTCATCATCACATAGCTTTCATAATAAATAGTATTTTCCCTATTCTGGAGATGAGGAAAATGAGATCCTAAGAAGTCATTTACTCATCTCACCGCTTTTTAAACACGAAACCAGAGCTAACTCCTAGATTTTTCTATTTCCTTGCCAAATGCTGATTGCTCTCTTACAGACAACTTCTTGGGGTCTACTGAATAAGCAAGTGGAGCCAGCAAGAATTCAGGGATGACTGAGATTTCCTTCTGGAGACTGCTTTCAGGTGTGGGGCAATGTTGACGAGAGCGAGGGGGAGAAGACAGAAGTAGAGGGAAGAGGAGGGAGGGGAATTTAACTTGCTGGTATCCACCTGCCTAGTAGCCCTTATGGGCAGGGGTTTAGCTCAGTCAGTAGAGCACTGCTCTGCACTCTCTGAGTACCTGGGTTTGATCCCCAGCACCGCAAAAAAAAAAAAAAACAGAAGAAGGGTGTGGAAATCCACTTCCAAAGCAATTCCAAAACAATCAGCTATTGAAAACCCTGTGAGGGTCACTATGAGTTGGACTTGACTCAACAGCACCTAACAACAACAAGTAGTCCTTATGATTGACTTTCACAAAATTTTATGCATGTTTTACAACTTAAAATGTTTGGCTTTAGGGCCGAGGATGTAGCTCAGTGATAGAGTGCTTGCATAGCAAGCACAAGGCCCTGGGTTAGATCCCCACCACGGCAAAATACGGAAAAAAAAAAGTTTGGCTTCCTTCAAAGGAGCTAGAGTTTACAAATATGTTGGAGATTCACCTCCTAATTTTAAAGTGACTCACCAAACTGTTTTAATTAAGTATTGACTCTCCTCCTTCTCTGCCATGGAGCACTGCACCGTTTCTGTTCTGACAGCTATGAGTTTGCAGAGGCAGGAAGCTGACAAGGCCTTTAGGAAACTCCACTTGGGGAGACTGCCGAAGGCCTTGAGAGTTGAGCCCTGGTAGGGAGGGCACAGGGGGAGTGGGGTGGCGAAACAGAGGCAGACACTTAGCTTTTGCTCCCTGTTTCCTACACAAATTTCAGATGGTTTTCCTAAACCCTTGCCTATGGAAAAATTCACTATCCTTATGGATTCCCTCAGAAAGTAGGCCTTCTTTCCGTGTTGCATCCAGAAATTTTTTTTGGGGGGGGACAATTTGACTGAGGAAATATTTTGTGAAATACAATGAGTCAGGCAAGACTAACTGCTCCTTGAACCAGGGAGCTTCTGGAGGCCAGTCTTAGAAACATCAAATTGTAAATGGAGGCCTTTGATTACCAGAGTACAATAATTAGATTATATAGAATTTTCCTTAACTGTGGGGCTGAACTGAGCAAAATAGCTGGTAATTGGTCTCAACCAGAGTAAATAATGTCCTTTTTATTTACCTTGGTTTTCCTATAAACTGCCTACTGGGTTGTATGGAACTAAGAGGCTAGCAAAAAACTGAATCCCCATCCATCAGTATTAATCTCACACTTTACCGTGGCTCCATCCATTTATCTTTCCGACACAAATTAGAAATTCAAGAGTTTTAACAAATGAGCCTGCAAATGTAAACTTATTAGGCCATATATTTTTACTACACACTGTGCGGTACCCTCCACAAAGCTGTCCCTTCAGAGAGCATTTTCCTATTTTGTGTTATTGATGGCAGCTAACTAATCACATTTTTAATGTTGTCTTTGGGGAGGGCTGTTTGAGTGAATGTGCAAGCTAAACTACCTAGAATAAATCTACCTTATTAAATGCTTGAAATTATGTGTCTTTTACGATAAAGAAACTCCCGAGCATTGTTACATTTGCTAACCTTCTTTTTGCAGGAATCAAAAGACTGGGATTAATTAAAATAATACATCAAAACTGGGGTGTTGTACAGAATGTGTCTGTGTGAGGAAAGGCCAAGAAAAATTGGTTAATTGGTCTCTTCATCCCTATTCACTCCCCTCCATCTAAATAGCTTTAAGTGTTGTTTTCTGAAACAGAACTACAATAACACGAGCTGGGGAGGAAGATTCACTGGCCTGTTTGCTAGACAATAGCTGATCCCCGTCCCTACTTCTACCCAGAGGAAATTTGTTCTGGTTTATACAGTGCCTCTCTGATTAAAAAGAACTCCAAAAAAATTTGGCCCCTAGATCTACATGCTCTAAAACACATGGAAAGTATAAGTAGACTGTGACCCCAGCTTTCTATTTCATCAAAACAAAGATGCACAATTCAGATATCTCTGAATAATGTCACTGTTCACAAGTATCAAAAGAAAACATCTGGCAGGTAAATGCTTCCCTCAAAGCCCAACTCCACTTTTCATTTAGCTATAGTGAGCCTCCCTCTACACTGTGTATAATCATTTCATTATTCTGAGGTAGTTTAATTACTGGCAGGTCCTTTATTACTGAGCTCAAGTGCCAATCTGAGCCCTGACTGCATCTGCTTTCTACTTCTTTGTAAGTTTTTCACTCTGTAAAGTAAACGCAAACATGGCCACAATTCTGCCTTGTCACATAAATTTCAAGGATGAGGAATGATGCGTAAGCTTGAATAGAGGGGATGCGGATCATTCAAGCACCAGTGGTCCCAATGGCACATGTGATACAGAATTTGAAATGTGTGCCAATATATACCCTTCAGGACATAATGAGATGTAATAGAAATTTACCTAAAGAAAAAAAACTGCTTGGAACATAGGAGGGTAAAGCCAGAAGTGAAGGTTTTGCTAATTGTTTTCCTACTACTTGACTATATTGCTCAAGATATATGATTTAAGTGGAACTGACATTTAAACACAATAAGCATATGCTCTTCCTAGAAATTAAAGGCTCAAGCATTTCAAGACCATATAATAGATAAGTTGAGTGTTCCCCTGAAATCAGAGTTCTCTCTTACTTAGCTTGAAGGAGAAAAATAAACTTAATTAGTACTTAACTCAAGTGTAATGGCTGAGAAATTGTCCTTAATGTTTTAAAGCTAGACAACTAAGTGAAGGTTGCCTAGAATTTATTTCTTGGCTGCACAGATACACTCATTTTTCTCAGTCACACAAATCAACAATTTAAGAACACATTGGCTCTCCTGAAGTATTTTTTTATTTATCTTGGATTAACGTTAGGTCTGGCAAAGGTGCATTCAAAGAGAAGGAATGGTAAACTAAAGAGAAAGTCACAGATGGCAGAGGTAAAACTCACTGGGAAAGCCTTTCACATCAAAATTTGGTTTGAAAAATGCAAGACCATGTTTATTTTTGTCACCCAGCAAACACTGATCGAGCGTGTACTAGGAGGCAAGCCCTGTGCCAGTTTCTGGAAAGACAAAGATAATAGTCCTCACCGTTAGAGAGTTACTGGTGAAGACATCCCCATAAACAGGTAATGAACACTATGCACATTGATATGGAAACAAACCAAGAGTTTGAGGGCTTAAATAACCATTGTGGAAATGTGCCTGTCTCTCAGAATTACACCTGCTACAGTATTTAGAGTCTATGTTACACCTATTTTCATTGCATTCTCAGGGGGAAGGTCCATTTACTGTTAATGTTAGTGGATCAATATTCACTTTTGAAACAGTTATATTGTTATCTCTTCATTGCAAAGTAGGCAAAACTCATCACAGAAAAGTTTCTAAAAAATTAAGAATTACCAGAAATAAATAAGTATTAATTTCAAATAGCTCACACTAAGGGATATTTACTCTTAAAGAGCAACCAGCAATTGATTCTTTAGTTAAGAAAATAGCCCTTTTGGAGCAGAAATAATCTTTGTATTTATTTGTAGCAAACGCCTGGATTTTCATATATTAAGTTTGAATAGTGGATCTTAGTGATATGTCCCCAGGCAGCATGTGTCACCTTCTTAGGCCTTGACTGCCCTTGCTAGCATGAATAGAACAAAAGCTATTAAAAGCATTAATCCCTCTTGCCCTCAGGATATTGCCCAAACTCTCAACCTTTCAAGAACCTCTTCTCTGCTTAATCCTCCAGTCTCCAATGGAATGATATAAAATAGTAGAGACTCTGTTGGCTTGGCTCCTGAGTGACTGTACAGATTGGAGACAACTGCCCCCTCCAACCCCCTCTGGTCATGCTGGATATGTAATGTAAGTCTTAAGTCATTCATTTTTCTTAAGCTTTAAGATTCTGGGAATGTCTGTTACAGCAGCATAGCCTAGCCCTCCCTCACTCAGCCCTTCATCAGCCACAGCAGAGTGTGGTCTAAAGCAACAGTTCCCACTCTCAAGGGTAGAATTAAAATACCATCTTCAAAATTTTTCCATTTTAATTGATTTAATTTTGCCCACCTATGAGTCTGGGAGAAGGACCCGGCAACTCACTCCCAAAAAAACAATCTGCCATTGAAAACCCTATGAATAGCAGAGAAGCACTGATAATAGTGTTTCACCTGTTCTAAGTAGGGTCACTATGAGTCAGACACCGACTCAACAGCACCTAACAATAAGAACAACCTATGAGTCGGACTCAATTCCACAGCACCTAACAACAACAACAACATGCATTTATTTTAAAATGAAACTACATACCACTATTACAAATAGAAAACCATCATCATTTCCAATAAATACAAAATAACTCTAAAAACCATTACTTTTTTTTTTAGTACTAGGGGATTGAACCCAGGGCCTCACCTACGCTAAGCAAGTACTCCACCACTGAGTTACAACCCTGCCCTTTTTGTTTTTATTTTGAGACAAAGCCTTGCTGCATTGCACATGCCATCCCTACCCTCAAACTCATGATCCTCCTGCCTCAGCCTCCCAAGTCACTCTGATTACGGGTGTGCACCACAGCACTCAGCTCAAGAAATCATTACTCTTAATAAAAGGATTTTATTTGTATATGACATTTAAGAGCTGGAGTTTAGCTCAGTTGGTAGAGTGCTGCTCCACACTCTCAGAGGACCCTGGTTTGATCCCTAGCACCACAAAAATGGGAGAGAGACCTAGGAATCAACTCTCAAAAGGATCAGCCATTGAAAACCTTGAGGGTCACTGTGAGTCAAACTCAAATTGACAGCAATTAATAACAACAACCACATTTAAATCTCTAATGTACTACCACTAGAGATGCAATGCATTATTAGGAATGCTGAGTCAATCAGAATATAGGTGTGTGCCATGGCACCCACCTCAAAATACCATTACTCTTGAAAAACGTTTTTATTTACATAACATTCAAATATTTAATGTACCACCAACAGAGATGCAATGCATTTTTAGGAATGCCACTATAGGAAAGAAAGGCATGGGCCTTGATGTCCAGCAAAACTTGACTGGAGTCTCAGATCCACCTATTGAATGTCCTCATGTAAGTTATATGATATCTCTATGCCTCAGATATTTTAGCTCTATTTAATATTATGAAAAACTATTATATAATATTCTCACGTGTCTGTCAGTTTGCCATACTGTGGGGGTTTGCACGTTGCTATGATGCTGACAGCTATACCACCAGTATAACAGATACCAGCAGGGTCATTCATGGTGAATATGTTTCAGCTGACCTTCCAGACTAAGACAGTCCAGGGAAAAGGACATGGCAGCCCACACATGAAACAATTAGCCATTGAAAACCCTATGAATAGCAGAGAAACTCTGTCAGAATTAGTGCCAGAAAATGAGCCTCCAGATTGAAAGGCACTCAAAAGATGATTGGAGAAGAGTTGCCTCCCCAAAGTACAGTTAACCTTAATGATGGAAATGGAGAAAAGCCCCAAGGACCTCCATTTGCTGATATGGCAACTCAAAATGAGAAGGAACAAAATAAACATCCATTCATAATTGGAATGTGGAATGTATATAGTTATGAATAAAGGAAAATTAGAAATCCTCAAAAGAGAAATGGAATGCATAAACATCAACATTCTAGGCATCAGTGAGCTAAAATGGACTGCCATGGGCCATTTTGAATCAAGTAACCACGTGATCTACTATACTGAAAATGACAAAGAGATAGGGATTTGCACTCATCATCAAAAAAGACATCTCAAGATCTGTCCTAAAGTTCAATGGTGTCAGTCATAGACTAATATCTATATGCCTACAAGGAAGGCCAGCTAATATGACTATTATTCAAATTTACTCACCCACCCCTAATGACACAAATGAAGAAAGGGAAGATTTTTACCAGCACCTGCAGTCTGAAACTGACCAAACATGTAATCAGGATGCATTGATAATCACTGGTGATTGCATTGAAAAGGTTGGAAACAAAAGAAGGCTCAGGTGTTGGAAAACATACCCTTGATGACAGAAACAATGCTGGAGATCATACCATAGAATTTTGTCAGACCGATAACCTTTTCGTTGCAAATATATTTTTTTCACCAACATAAACAGTGACTATACACATGGAATTCACCAGACAGAATATACAAGAACAAAATTGACTACATTTGTAAGAAGAGATGATGGAAAACCTCAGTATTAAAATTCAAAACAAGACCAGGTGCTGATTGTGGATTAGACCACCAACTGCTCATATGCAGGTTCAAACTGAAACTGAAGAAAATTGGAATAAGTGTAAAAGAGCCAAAGTATGACCTTGAGTACATACCACCTGAGTTCAGAGATCATCTCAAGAACAGATTTGATGCATTAGACACTAATGATTGAAGACCAGATGAGTTGTAGCATATCAACAACATCATCCATGAGGAAAGCAAAAGGTCATTTTAAAAAACAGGAAAAAAAAGACCAAATTACATGTCAAAAGAGATTCTGAGTTTTGCTCTTGAATGTTTCACAGCTAACGTAAAAGGAAAACATGATGAAGTTAAAGAACTAAACAGAAGATTTCAAAGGGCAGCTTGAGAAGACAAAATCAAATGTTATAATGAGATGTGCAAACAGCTAGAAATAGAAAGCCAAAAGAGAAGAACACACTCTGATTTTTCTCAAGGTTAAAGAATGGAAGAAAGAATTCAAGCCTCAAGTGACAATAGTTTAGGATTCTATAGGGAAAATATTAAATGACACAAAAAATATTAAATGAAGATGGAAGGAATACACAGAGTCATTATACCAAAAAGAATTGGTGGATGACCAACCATTTCAAGAGGTTGCATATGATCAGGAACCGACGGTACTGAAGGAAGAAGTGGAAGCTACCTTGAAGGAACTGGAAAACACAAGGCTCCAGGAATTAGTAGAATTTCAACAGAGATGTTTCAACAAACAGATGTAGCTCTGGAGGGGCTAACTTATTTATGCCAAGAGATTTGGAAAACAGGTACCTGGCCAACTGACTGGAAAATATCCATATTTGTGCCTATTCCCAAGAAAGAGGATCCAACTGAATGTGAAAATTATCACATACCATTAATATCTCTCAAGCAAAATTTTACTGAAGATCATTCAGAAATGACCGCAGCAGTATATTAAAAAGGAAATGCTGGAAAGTCAAGCTGGATTCAGAAGAGGGCATAGAACCAGGGACATCACTGCTGATATCAGATGGATATTAGCTGACAGCAGAGAATACCAGAAAGATGTCTATCTATGTTTTATTGAGTATGCAAAGGCATTTGACTGTATGGATCACAACAAATTATGAACATCACTGCAAAGCATGGGAATACCAGAGCACTTAATTGTACTCATGAGGAATCTTTACATGGAGATGGTAAGTTAATTGGTTGTCAAGGTTCTACTATAAATACACTGAGACCAGGTTTTCTCTGCTTCCTACTCACAGACTAATCAAGGATTCTCATCTTTATGAACTGATATCAATCTTCAAAAACCTGTATCTTGTCTTTTAGTTGGAAGATTTACTAACTAGTAGCAGAAAACATCTCAAGTTTCAATGCATTGAATGTAATCATAACAGAGAAAAATGCCAGATTTTACTCTCAGACACCACAGGATCCATGAAATATAGAGCATCAATTATTGTTCATCTTTTGTGGGGACATTGCAAAACTATTTTGTAGTGTTTAAGCATGCAGGACCTAAAATCAGACCAATATGTGTTTGAACCTTGGATCCACCATGGATAAGTTACTAACCCTTTCTCATCATATACAACATGGCCTTATTAACAGCAGTCCCCTCTGATGATTGTCATTAGATTAAATGAAAGAATGAACATGGCTTATATAGGTTTATAATAGGCCCTGGCACACAATAAGAGTATAATAAATGTTAGGTATTATTACTATTATGTTTACGCCTGATTGTTGTACTTATAAAGATTTGCGTTCTGACTAAATAAAAGGATTCATATGTTGAATCATGATGAGCATTTCAAACAGCTTAAAAATAATTTTAGGCATGCTATAGTTGGGTTGCTATGAGCCAGACTCAAATAGATGGCATCTAACAACAACAAAAATAGTTGCCTCATTCTTTTCCTGCACTAGTTGGGAGTTGAGCCCAGGGATTCACACATACTTTGCAAGTGCTTTACCACTGGACTGCAACCCCTTCCCATTTATTTTTTTATTGTACCTTTTTATTTTGAGTCAGGGTCTTGCTAAGTTATACAGGCTACCTCTGACCTTGAACTCATAATCATCTCACTTCTGCTTCTGGAGTCACTGGGATTATACGCATGTGCCATCATGTCTGGCATTCCTTTTTTGTACTTTTTTTTTTCAATTCAATTGCTTTAGTAGCCAGAAGAAGCTATATTATGCTATAGTCAAAAAGTTATAGTTAAAAAGAAAAGAAAAAGGAAAAAGAAAAAGAAGAAAAAAAGGAAAAAAGAAAAGAAAAAAATAGTTTTTCTCTCATTCTCCTAGGCCTACTTTGAGTCCAGATGACAGATAATACTCCAGAGTTCCTGATCTCCACATGCTGTCTTCTCTCTTTCCTATTTCAGTTTTAAGGTACCCCTACATTAACATACATGTCCGTGATTGCTGTGGGAGGAAAGAATAGGCCAGTGTGTTGATTCATTACTAACACATCATACCTCCACTCACTCACCTTGTGTATTACTTTTCATGTCATAGTAAAACAATACCTCACAGAAACAACTTACATGAGGAAGGGGTTGCTTTGGCTCATGGTTTCAGAGGGTCCAGTCCATGATTTCTTGACTCTGTTGATTCTGGGCCTGTAATGACACAGAACATCATGGCAGCTGGGTATGAATCAGAAGCTTCTTATTCTATACAAGACAGCAAGGAGAAAGAAACAGGAAGGAGCCAGGGAAAAGGTGGCCCCAAGGATCCACTCCCAGTGACCTACTTCCTCCAGCTAAGTCTCACCTCTAAAGTTTCCAGTTTCCACAACCTCCCAAAATAGCACCGCATTCTGGGGACCAAACATTCAAAACATTAGCCTATAGAGGACATTTCATATTTAAACCATAACTTCTTGGCCAAAACATATTACACAGCATGTACATCCTTAGAGGGAATAAGTTGGGAGAGCAGCTCATTCATGTGCCTGAAAGGGAAGGAATCAGATATTGAGGAGGAGCAGTGGTGCCTTCCACAATTGTAAATTATCTAGTCCCTGGATCTTGGCAGTTATATTCGTTAGCATTTGTGTTGCTGTGACCAAAATATTTGACAGACACAACTTAAGGAAGGAAAGGTTTAGTTTAGCTCATGATTTCAGATGGCTAGTCCCCAGTGGCAGAGAAGGCATGGTGGAGCAGAGAGTGGGGGTCTGCGACAGAGGAGAGCTCTTCACATTACAACAGACAAGGAACATATATAGTGAGGCTGGAACTACTGGATATCACCTTCAAGGGCCCACTCCTCAGTGACCTACTTCTACCAGCTAGGTCTCATCTCTTAAAGGTTCCACAATCTCCCAAAACAGCACCACCAATTGGGGACCAAGTGTTCAAACACAGGAGTCTGTTGGGGATATTTTATATTCAAGCAATAGCAATTATAATTTCTCAAGGTTATTAATAAATAGCTATTATTACATTTGCAGATCCAATAGAACATTTAACAAAATGTCACAGTAGATAATAAATATTGTAAACAAAGAATTCCACAAAACATCTTTAATTCACATACAATTTTAGAGATTTCTAGTGGCTTCATTTCTCTCTTTAAACTCTGATCATACCCCATAATGGAATAAAGGAAGTTCCTACATCCCTGTCCTGAAAGCAGGAGGAAAAACAAAATACCTAATTCTCATACACAATACAATGCGGCAGTTAAATCTTATTGATATGATCATATGGCCCACAGGGGAACAATCCAGAGGAAATCAACTTCCCCACAGAAAAAGGTGTCCATACTTCCCTGGGTTTACCACCTTCCCTCCCTTCTCTGAAAAAATAAACACATTCTAGTTAATTCTCTTTCTTGCTGAAACTATCTTGTTAAATTCTTCTCCTTTCACTTGTCGAACTACTTAAAAAAAAGTTCAGTCCCTTGATACTGGTTCATTTTTTGACTCCCCTTTCCATGTACCATTCATAATTGATCTCCAAATCTGCACCTCTATTTTCACTCACCCCAGCTGTATACAAACTGTCATTTTAATGTCTTAACTCACATATCAAGAATCACACTCATAATTCCTCACCATATCCAGTTTTATGTGTCTTATTTAATTAATACTTTGCGCAGGTTTGAAACATCAAGGAACATTGAAACCTTCGCAGTTCTTAGGTCCAAATTTTATCTGTACTCAGGATCTTTTAATTTTAATGAAATGTTTCTTTTGTGTGTTCTTCTTTTCAATTTTTTACCACCATTATGCTTGGTGTATTGTTTAGGACCTCACACCTGGACTGTTGAAATCATCTTCTAACTGGTCTCCCTTTCTCCAGGCTTTTCTGTGTCTTTCAATTTCACAAACCACCTCCACAATCATTCTAAAATATTACTATTATTATTTTAGTCTTTTCTAGTTTTCCACTGCACACAGCATTAATGTCTACTCCACTTCATCACTGGAGCTCTGATCTGAAGCATGAATTTTCTACTAAACGTAATCAAATCACTCACTGATTTTAGAAAGGATAATCTACTTTCTCTTTCTCTTCTTTTCCACCAGCCAAGGTCTCCACCTGGTACATGGCTTCCCACCTTCTCTTAGCCAAATCTTACTTGTTATTTACAGCCTAGTACCAATGTCTCCATAAATTCATTTTGTACCATGGTAGCTGTGTAAATTCAATCTAACTTATAAGTACTCACAAAGCAGCATCCCACAGAATACCATTCAGATGTATTTTATGATAAACATGGTGGTGGTGCTTTTACTGTTTAAACTGAGTGTTTAATACTCTTAGGGACAAAATACACTCTTCATTTCCCTTAGCACTTGAGTTTAAAAATTCTGATCTATGACATGTCTTGCTGGCCACATTGTTTATCTCATAATTATTATCTATGATTTCTTACAAATATATTGTTTATTTTTCCAACTAACTTATAAGTTTCCTAAGGTCAAGGAAATATTTTATATAATTAAAAATTTAAATAGAGCAAGAGGAGTGGAAAGTACTTTGTAAACACAATTGGTCGAAGAGTTGTTGGGAGCTATGTCTCTTTATCCTACGTCTTGCCAGCACCAAGAACAGGAAGAGATCTTATAGACACTCAGGTACAGAAATGGTGTTTTTCACTGGGGAAGAAAAATTATTCCAGAACATTTTTTCTTCTCTTTTCCCTTCTTTCTACCAACTGACAACTTATATTTTCATATTAACTGATAGATTCTTTCAGCTTTTTAACCCAGTTTAAGTTTAATGCTCAAATAAACAAAATCTCCATATCTTTAAAAGCATTCATTTGGAATGTCTTCAAACCCAAAATAAAAGATGTATATGTTGAAGCAGATAAGTCCAATATGGAAAAAATGACTTCAAAGAATAAAAAAAAATCAGGTTCAGCAAAGAAAAAAGAGAATCTTAGTTGTTTACTGTGGTTTGGGGATGGGAAAGGAAAAACTAATACTAAATACTAAAACTAATACTAAATACTAAATACTAAAAAACTAATACTAAAGCTAATACTAATACAAATAGTGGAGAATAATTAGGTAAAATATGGAATATTATATAATACTATTGCAAGAGATATTTTGAGATAAGAGAAAGAATAGGAATATAGTAGTGACTGAAAGAGTAAATGAACTCCTATTTATTGAGTGTCTACTGTCAGCCAGGACTTTACATGTTTTATATCACAGTAGCCATGCAAACTTGGAACAGTCATTCTTCCTCATGCAAAAAGTGAGGAATTGAAGTTCACAGAATCTACTTGAGATCACAAAACTTTGTAAGTAATAGCCTCAAGATTCAAACTTGGATCTCTCTGCGTGGAAAGTATGCATTCTTGGAACTAGGTTGCAGAATCTCCTAATAGAATAAAATAGAAAGAATTCTCATAATGCTTTAACTAATAAAAACTTGTGACTTTATTCATAAAGAAATATAAGCCACTAAAGAATAATTCTAACAATGTCATGAGATAAACAATGGTTGGGAAAGAGAATTATTCAAATGTGAAATACATATGAAGGTACTTTCAGGCATAGAACTACATGACCATGGCAGTAGTTCAGAAAATTATCAGCCTGGGTAGGAAATGAGATGATGAGGACAAAAAGGCAGGGGGGAAGTGGTTGCAGTTGACATTGTAGAGTGGCCCTGTCTTTTTGGATGATGATTTTGAAGCATACTTTAAAATCTATAAAGTATTTATGCCATATAACACAGAAAGATCATCTCTGGAAACTCAGAGGAATATAGAGGGTGGGAGTGGGAGGGAAGGAGCCTGAATAAACAAAGATACAGACAGGTATATTCACTTATTAAAAAGAAGTAATGGGCTAAGGATGTAGCTCAATGATAGAGTGCTTGTAGCATGCACGAGGCCTTGGGTTCAATCTCTAGCAACACACACAGACATAAGCACACATATATATACACACCAAAAATATTCTAGGAAAGAAAAAAAGCTAATACTAATACAAATAGTGGAGAATAATTAGGTAAAATATGGAATATTATATAATACTATTAAAATGCTGAACATGATTGCTTAGAAACCTTATAAAGGTATTCAAAATTGGTGAAAGCAAAAGTAATGCAGTATGTGATGATTTTATAAGAAGACATATGGTTACCCTGATTTGAATGTTATATAGTGTACATGTGTTAGGTTTTCATCAGTGCAATGAAATGCCTGAGCAAAACAACTTAAGAGAAAAAAGGTTTATTTCAGTAGAGGGTTTCAGAGTTTTCAGTCCGTCTGACTGGGAGGGCATGGTGGAACAGAGCAGTTCACTTCATAGTGTCCAGGAAACAGAGTGAGAGAATGCTCTAGCAGACTTTATCCTTCTTCCTCTTTTTTTCCATCTGGGGCCCTCGTTAACTGAATGGTGCCACCTATATTCAGGGTGAGTCTTTCCCTTTTAATTAATCCTCTTTGCAAACACTCTCACAGACACACCCAAAGGTGCTTAAGTAATCTTCTAGGCATTTCTCAATCCAATCCCATTTGACAATCAAGATTAACCATCAAAATTCTGCCCCTTGTCAACTTGTCACCCAAAAGCATCTTTTTAAATCATACTTAATTTCCAAATAAACACAATAACAAGGTCATAATTCTACCTAACATGGCATAACTATCCTTCCTACAAACAAAAATGCACTAATTCCTTCTTCAAAGTCTCAATAGTTCCAGTATTGGTCAAAAGTTGAAGTCCAAAGTCTCCACTGAGACTCAAGGCAATCTCTTAGCTATGACCCCTATAAAAATCAGAAAGATAATTATATTCTCCCAACATATAATGGCACTGAGTAAACATTCTTACTCCATGAGGGAGGAACAGGGGTGTGGAAAGGAAGGACAGGACCAAAGCAAGACCAAAACCCAACAGGGAAAACATTAAATTCTGTAGCTCTATGTCTGGCATCTAGGGCACATGATGGCATGATGTGAGGCCCCAATGGCTTGAGTAGCCGCATCCCTATAGCCTTGCTATCTCCAGCCCATAGATCCTCTCTCTGGAGCTGGCTCCACTCACTGCTATAGCTTTCCTTGGCAAATGTTCCACAGCACCTCAGACTCTGGGGTCTCCACTGCAGCTTAGTCTTCACTCTTTCAACCTCATGCATCAGCTACTCAGAGGATGCCTACAGGGACTCTGACTCTATTATACATCACTTAACCTCCTATGCTTTCTTTAAAGTTGGTGGTTACCCTGTTAACTCTTGTTTCTGCAAAGCCAGCATCATTTAGATGATGCCAAGGTCTGCTGCTATCTTGAACAGTAGCCAGGCCCACTTGGACCATGGCTACAGCAGTATATGAATGTCTCCATATCTGAACCTGGGGAAACACTTTGCCCAGGCAGCCCTATGTAATCAGAGTGCCCTGGAGCTCTATTCTCAAGAGAAAGTCTTTCAAATGCATTTACACTTTCACATGCTTCCCTTTCTAATGGGTGGGGTCTCACTGATCGCAGAGGTATACTCAAGACATCTTTCCTATTGTCCTAGTGCAAAGTTCTTGGCTTCTTTTTAATAGCCCTAATCTCTTCAGCTGCTACATCTTCCTGGTCTCTAACTTCAAATGTGCTCCTTTTCCTGCCAAATTGCATGTTTTTCAAGTCTTTCTGCTCTACTTTTTTGTCCCAATTCTCACTGTTAACCAGGCTAAAATCCTAACAATAACAATGTCAAGGCCTGAATGCTGCCAAATTAATTAGTTTGTCATAGCCTCCCACAGTGTCTTAGTACATGGACAAAATGCAGACAAGTTCTTTTCCAGAATGTAATATGAATGGCTTCTAGAACACTTTCCAGTAGAGTCTTTGTTCTCATCTAAAACCATAACAGCTCATTTTATACTATCTACATTTCTTTCTCTGTGGTGTTCTGAGCTCCGATCAGAATTACACACTTAGCTCTGCTTACAACATTATCAGCTTTTCCAAGCCCACACCCCCAAATATTTCCAAATTCTTCCCACAAACCAGTTCCAAAAGCTTCTGAACCACATCATCAGGAATAGTTACAGCAATAATCCCTCTTCTCCATATCAATTTTATGTGTTAGTCAGCTTTTTGTCACTGTAACAAAATACATGAGCAAAACAATTTAAGTGAGCAAAGATTTATTTTGGCTCATATTTCAGTTCACCATGGTGGGAAGGGTATGGCAGAGCAGAGCAGCAGCTCACTTCATGGTGGCGAAGTGGAGAGAATGTGTGCTTCAGTGGGCTTCTTCCTTATTCCCTTTCTATGTTCTGTGGGCCCCCAGTCTACCGGATGGTGTTATCCACATTCAGGGTGAGTCTTCCTCCCTAATCCTCTTTGGAAACACCCTCACAGACACCCCAGAGGCATACTTTACTAATCTCCTAGATGTTTCTGAATCCAGTTAAATCTGATAATCCCCATCACAATATACATGTACAGAAACATTACTTAGTACCCAAAAAATATATAAAATTTTATGTATGTGTTAAAAATTTAAAAATTAAGAAAATTTAAAAAAAATTTAATGCAATATATTAGCCCTGAAAACACTATAATTATAGCTACTCTTTTTGAGCAAATTCTTATCTAACACAACATATGCATTAATTCATTTACGCTAATAACAACTCTATGAAGACAGTGCCATTATCATCTCCATTATGTAGAAAAGAGATCTGAGGGAAGTCACAAGTATGCCCAAGATCACATAGTTACTGTGAGCATGAGACAGGATTCAAAACCATGTAGTCTGGCTCCAAAGCCCAAACTATTAACCTCAGAATTAATGCTGCCTTCATAATTATAAAGTCCATAATTAAGCCAATGCAAAAATGAAATATAAATGTTGTTGTTGTTGTTGTTAGGTGCCGTCAAGTCATATCCAACTCATAGCGACCCTTGTAGGGTTTTCAATAGCTGATTGTTTCGGGATTGCCCTGGGAGTGTGTTGCTATGTCCTTCTCCCGATATATAAATAACACAAAATCTAACTGAGGAGGAATTAACACAACTGGAAGTAGAATGTTACATTTGAAAGGAGTAAACATTTCTTTCTTCCTTTCTTTCTTTCTTTTCTTTCTTTTTTTTTTTTTTTTTTTTGTGGTACTGGGGGCTGAGCACAGGGCCTTGTGCTTACAAGCTTTGCAAGTGCAGCTATACCCTTGAGCTGCACTCTCAGCCCTTTTTTTTTTTTTTTTTTGTACTTTTTTGAGACAGGGTCTTGCCAAATTATGCAGTCTGCCTCTGGTCTCAAATTTGCGATCCTCCTGCCTCTGCCTCCCAAGCCGCTGGGATTAGAGGTGGTGCCACCGCACTTGGCTGAAAGGAGTAAGCATTTCAATCCATAATCTAACTTCTTTGAGCTAAAGTTAGATGAAACATTTTAAGATGTTTGTGTCTGCTCAAATTTTCAAATTAGATTTAATTTCTCAGCATTTAGGGGGTTGTGGCAAAGAGAAAGACATTATTTTCTTTAAGATATAGCTGTATAAAATGAACCAGTTATGTAACCACATACTCTATATAAACATACATATGCATATACATGCAAATATTTTTCATTAATCCGTTTCATATGACCTATTAAAAATAAATCACAAAGAAATACTACAATCAATGATGCCACGTCCAACTTTTACAAACCACAAGCTGTCACTGGAATGTCACATTTCATTTTAACCCAATTCCAAGATTATTACCCTCCAGTTCTCAAAAGTGATTTGAGCCTTGTTCAGTCTTAAAAGGCTTTAACTTTAGTTAATACCCTCTTCACTGGTGCTTGAACATGACATACCTAAATTATGAGGAACAAATTTATTCAGCAAAGAAATCAGAGACATTGTTTTAAGCAAAAGAACCATTTTCTTGTGTGACTTCTGAAAAATAAGTTTTGACTGTAGACACAACACATGTATTTTTTAATGGGCATCAGGAAATTATCAGCCTCATGCCCGTAAAGAGAAAATAGTCAAGGCATCTTTATAACTAGTACTGAATTGGATTGTGCATATTACATACACAAAGGTTCGAAACACCCATATTCCATACCATTTAAACAGAGCTCCTGTGATTGAGTGTTGTAAGCAAAGGACTTTTACCCATTGTTTCTAATACTAGTTCAAATAGAATCATTTGAAACCTTGATTAAAAATGTATACCAGTATGTCAGGTCAGGTATTAAGGAATAGGAATATGCTTTTTAAGACCCATTATACAATTTTGGTTATTTAGGGAGCAGAAAGTAAGTAACAAAATAGCACATAAGTTTTAAAATCACATAAAGCTTGAGACAACCCCCATCCTTAAACTTCTCTTACTAAAAGGTAATATAAAGAAATAAAATTATAAAATGGAAAAGAGCACATGGAGATGCACAACGGCATTAAGAAAATCAATTTAAGAAATGCACCTGCAGTTGTCCTTCCTAGGTTTTTAATTATGTGTTTGTTTGCCATGGTGGCCTAATTTAGTCCAGGAGATGAGCCGACATTAAAAGCTGGCAGGAGAGGTAAGTAATCCCCGGAGTAGACCACTTGTGCTCAAGAGTTTAAAAGCTACACAGACAGAGGCAGGAGCACGGTGCCTTTGAGAAGGGGGTCCACATGACAAACTGTGAAAAGCAAGCAAATCAAATTTTTCACAATTAGTTGAACAACAACTGTGACAGGTTTAGGGCTTAGCATTTTCATTTGTGTGCTCAAATTTGGTTATCTGTCCTCTTTTATGCAAATGTGATGTGACAGGAGAAGCTGGGAGCACCAGAGCAGGCCAATCACTCACAACAGGGGCTAGGGCTGCTGGGCTGAGAGGCCAGGATTAAATGGACTGAACGCTGATGGATAAATGACATGAGCCGTGCTGAAATCCTCATGAACTGATTTAAAACTTCTAAGGGAGGTTGCTAAGAGTATAATTAGGCTTTATGCCCCAGCCTAAACTGTCAAAAAATAAAAAGATAAAAGAAGAATCTAAATTGTACCAAATGAATATTATCAGCATTCATAATTTAACTAAACGCAATATGTTTATCCTATATTGGAAAAGAGATAAGATTGCAAAGCTGTGTCCTTATACTTCCAGCCTTAGGACTGAAAGAAAGTTAAAAAATTTACAAGTGAAGCACAGTGCAAAGGAATTCAAGACACTGAAGGCTTCCTCTTAAAGGGCTCCATCTTCATCAGGACAAGGGGACCCCTTGGAGAAATTAGCGCAGCCAGTTCATCTTTAAGTGTGTCTTTACTCCATGGTACTCAGGTGACTCTATAAAGAAGTGTAGATACAAGGTGGCCTTTCCTTTGTTCATTGGGCCATGGAGTACAGTCACCAGCTCCTAGGAGACTTGACGGACCATTTCCCTGAATTTGTAGGGTGTCCACACTCACTGCACCCAGCTCTAATGTTCCGTAATTCTATCAGGTAAAAAGGGTTGAAACACATCAGAGCCTGTTATCTTGTTTGCTTCACCTAAGGCTTATAATTGTACTGTCCCTACAAGATCCTAATAGAATGCTTTACAACACTAGATTTCTCAAAGAGTCTCTTGTCTAAAAACAGTTAATCTGAACTGTTCTCAGTTTTTTTTCAACATGACTTTACAATTTCTGTTATCACTATACACACATAATTTTTTGGTCAGACATCAAAAATACTAGAAAAAAGAAAAGGCCCACCTATATGTATTTTATGGATACGTTCACACACATAAAAGGGGAATGTAATCTTAAATTCTTTGTTAGAAAAAGGAAAGATACCGAACAGTGTGATATGGAGACAGGCACAGAGTAAAGAGGGTACAAAGGTAAACCATGTTTAAAAGAGTTGTGTAACACCCACTTGAATAAAATGAAGACATAAAACTGAAAATAACTGATTCTATTAACTAATTGAAATTTTCCTTTCTATAAGTCTCTTTTACATGATTTATAACCATAGTCCATGTCTTAAAATTCATCATTGTTTACCACAGTATTAACTACTATAGAGAATGTCATAAAATTCATAAAACAGTAATTGGTGCATCCTTGTTACATGCCATAGAGTTGGGTCCGACTTATATTGACCCTATGTACAACAGATGAAACATTTGCCACCCTGTGCCATGCCCTGCACTATGTCAGTGTTTCTCTGCTATTCAATGGCTGAGTGTTTTTTGGGAATGGGCTGCCAGGTCTTTCTCCCAAACCTATAGCACCTGGTGCTCCCAGGTGGTCTCCCATCCAAGCACTAACCCTGCTTAGCTTCCAAGATCTGACATAATCAGCATGTTGCTCCATGGCTTACATGGGACCTTACCTCAGGCTCTTGTTGCCCTCACTCTCTCTGGCACCTCACAACTTAACACTCACTGTCACGCTCCAGCATCAGATGTGGTTGCCATCTCCATGCCCTGGAGAAGCAAGGCCTTCTCCTGAGAGGCCCTTTATTTCTGATCACCTTTTCCAAATCCTCTCATGACCCCCCTCAGTGCCCACTTCTCAGCCAGTGGACACGCCTTCCCCTCCAAACCTCTAGTTTTGGTCAGCAAAGTTCTGGTACCTTCCTTTCAAACTCTCCCCAGAAGTCATCACCGAGGGGTGTGTAAATTTCCATCTGAAATGCCTCACCCCTCACCTCCCAGGCAGGCAATTCATACACACAGGCCCACTTCATCTGACCACAGTTTCTTAAGCACCAGAATAATCACCAACAATGATACTTCAATTATCTAGAGCTCATCTTAACCAAAATAACCCTCCAATCTACAAATAATTTGTAGGGAGGAATTCTATTTTCATTAGTGTCAAAATATTTAAGCTATCTTCTCCAGGACACATTTTTATTCATTCTTGAACCCTTAGCTCAGATGTTGCATCCTCTAGGAATCTGCAGCAAACTCCTTGAGAAAAGTTAGTCATTTCATTTTCTGGGCTTCACAAGACCATTATAGCATTTAATACGTTGTATTATAATTACCTGCCAGGAAGTCTGCCTTCCCCACTGGGCCATGAACTCCATAAGCGCAAGGACCATGTCTTATTCACCTTTCAGTCCCCTATTTCAATTCAATTCGGCAAATATTCAATACCCTGCACTGTGTCAATTTCAAAGTTAGCACGTAATAAATATTTCATGAGAGAATGAAAGAGTAAAAGAAGATAAATTTACATTATTTTAAAATACTTCCATAAAAGTTCTGACAGAAACTCCATTTTTCATTTCTACTTCTAAGAAAAAGTGTTTCTCCAAAATCCATACTCAGATCAGGAAACATTAAAATTTGTTTTTCCAGTTGGACTTACATTTATAAATTCAAATTTATATGATGAATAACTTGAATTATATGGCATAGCACAAACAACCTTGGAGGCAATTTAGTCTAGGAAGCCGGCCAACTGTGGGACATGGAGTTGCTGTGCACCTCCTGCACCATAGCAGACAGCACTAATTCCTCATGGTGCTCTTTCTTACTAGGTCCCAACTCAGGCTTAGAATTCTCAACTTAGCACTGAACAGGCTGCTTTTCAGGAGTTGGTAGTCAAGTTGAATCATGCTTGCTGCCTTTTATCTAGTTCATTCTTTCTTATTACAGATAATCAAACTGAGGTTCTGGGAATTTAAATGACTTTCTAAGAGAGTTAATAAGTATCTAGACCCTGAACTGGAAACCAGATATTTAAGGCTTTTTCTATTAGAATACATTTTAATTTTATAGCTAGTGAGTAATGTGTGTACTGTATATGTACTGTATACACACACACACACACACACACACACACATATATATATATAATTTAAGAACTAACATTCTTGTGAACATTCATTCCTTTTAACCAGCTACAGGGTATAAACTATCTGTGTGTATGTATTATGTAACATATACATATGTGTTTTATATATCTATCTTTTAAATCAAAAACAACGTACCTCTGAAAGTGTGATATAAAAAATAGTAACATACAAAAGAAAACAATGAAAAATAACCACTGATTAGTATAACTATTTGGAACCTTTCCCATAGTTTCTTAGCATATATAAGACATATCTAAAAATAGCTGGGGAAATTAGAATATAAGGCAAGATTGATGATTTTTTTTTGTCAATGGGTTGTTGAGGTAGTAATTTTTATTAACTTTCACTGGATAAATTCAAACCATCCTTCTCCACAAAGGTGGCATCTCCCTAGCCCAAAGAAGAGTCAGGTGGATCCCACAACTGTCATAGTGGAAATTTTTACACTGTTCACATGTTATAGACATCTATATTTATCATACACAAATATTTATGTGTAAAAGAATGTGTATAAAAGAATATGAGATATATTAAGAAGTAAGTATAAGGTACTGTTTTCTTTTCAAGAGCATAAGCTTAAGATTCTCCAGGGGGACCGACTTGTTTCTTCCATGTGGGCCATCAGGGGTATGAGAAAGAATCAGAGAAAGTGGAAATAAATTAAAATCTCAGATTCCTTAGCCTCCTTTTCTTTGAGAAGAGAAACTGAAAGATATTCTCAAAGAATCAACACCCAGGATACCTCATTACCAGAAACAGAAAGGCAAATGAGAAAAGAAGTAGGAAAAGCAACCCCACAGCCTGAAAATAGATAAAATAAGACAAGCAAAGTTCTTGGACGTGGAATCACACAAAGGTTAGCCATTTTTAAAAAGGGAAATAAATCAAGTGTTAGAAAATACCAATGATAGCCTTTGCAGGAAAAAAAAAGTGTCTGATTTTTATGGACCAAGAAAAGGCAATTGTCCCTGATCTCTGGTTGATACTTGGGCTACATGTGTCTATTTGTACCATTGCATGACTGACTTAAAAGTGTAGTAAGTAGTGTAGTGGCCCTGAAGATGGGCCTCTTCCGACAATGGAGGTATCAGAGTGAAGCACTAGCAATCCTGTTTTGCCAACAATACCAAGGAGACATGATGATGATGACAAACTGTGACAGTTACTTACCTAGTATTTCTCACATCCAGTCCAATCTTTCTAGCTTTGGTTCCACAACAGCAAGACTATATATTTCCCAGACTAATTCGATAGCTGGTTTCCAGTTAGGATCTGCCAATGGACAAGGCTATCAGGAGACTGCAAGGTGGGGACAGGGAAAAAAGGGAGAAAAGACAGTCCCAATTCTAACTCTTGGGGCTAGGGTTTAGCTCAGTTTAGCTGCAGTCTCTGAGGTCCCAAGTTCAATCCCCAGCACTGCAAAAATGGGAGAAGGACGTGGCAATCCACTCCCAAGGCAATCCTGAAACAATCAGCCATTGAAATCCCTGTGAGGGTCGCTATGAGTCGGAGATGACTCTATGGCACCTAATAACAACAACAACAACAACAAATTCTAGCTCTTAAGTGCAGCCTTCCAGCATCTTTTATCACTTTCACAGCCAGCCATGTGTGGTCCCTTTGGAAGTCCAAGCACCAATAGTAGACAGCTATCTTCTATTCTTAGTGCTCCACACAGCAGTAGTCTACTTCTCTTCCCTCCAGGCTGCTGTAACTAACAATTATCCATTTTGGTAAAATGTTACATAAGTTGATCACTAGAAAACAAGAGAGCAACACAACTACATGCTTTGCTATATGTGTGTAAACCCAATAAAAGATGAACCAACAGTGACCCGTCGCTAACCAGGTTTTGAGATAGGAAACACGATTGTTCACAGATCATGATTCATGCCTCTTATTTGCAGGGAAATTGCAGGCTAAAAAGCTAGCAGTTGAAGTGTGTCCTTTATACAATTAATCAGAGTTGCTATACCGTGGTAACTGATTTTTGAATTGTGGTGTTGGGGGCTGGTGTTATTTAAGCAAATTGTAGTAACTGAAATTGGTGCACATTAGAATAGTCTAACGTAAGGACTGCCCATAGTTGTTTGTGTTACAAGTTAACAAATTTAGGGGCAGTGGCAGAAACCAGTTCTTGCCTTGGGAAGATTTTCATTAGCCCAGGTAACAACTTACAGTCCTTCTTTGCTTAGGTAGGCCTCAAAAGATGAGGCCTTGGCTACCACATTCTAATAACTGTTACCACACCCGTTCTCTGACACTCCTTTCCATAGTGCAGTCCAAAACATTTATTAATTATAAACAAATTTCTTTATACTCTTACTATCTCTCCTACTCTGCCTTTTCTTATAGTCTATAAAATACGATCATAAAATTCCTTCAGTCTCCAGAATGATGTCCACCATTCTAGAGAGACACACCTACCACCTTTCCTTTACCCAGCAATCTTGGTGCCACCACACTGAATGTTTTCTCCCCTTCCCTGTCCACTTTTGAATTTCCAACTTTCGGTCTCAAGTTCTCCCAATTACTCTTCATTCCACATCAGTCTTTCCTCTCCTGGGAAACCATCTTACAGACTTACACATTGCCAGATCCAGAGGTCCTTACCAATCATCTTGATATCTGACTTTTTACTTCATTGAGCCATATTTGTATAATTGTCTCCTCCCTTGGCTTTTTAGACACCATCTCACTTGGATACTCAGTTCTAGCAACTCTTTCATGTACTTCATGGGTACCTCCTCCCACATCTCTTGTAAACTTATAATTCACCAGGATTCTGTCCTTAGCCTTCACTCTTCTCATGCTGCACGTGTTCACTAGAGATTCTCATCCATACATGTGTTTCTCAGACCTGTATCTTCAGCCTAGACTTTCTCCACTGCTTCAGATATCAGACTTCTACCCACAGGATATTTCCACAGTGATATCCTACAGGGTCCTGAAGATCAGCATGTCAGAAATGCATTCAACTCGTTCTCTTGTTCTGCTCCCAACCCCATGTGTCTGATCTCAGGGCATCACAGAAGCATCAACTTTGCTGCTCAGCCCAGAGACCTGGAGTTTCCCAACCACTCAGTGTACCCCTTGACTCCAATTCACATTCCTCAGCATTGCAAAAATTATTTTTAAAAATTGCAAATATAATCATTCACACTTCCTTACTTTTGCCCTGTACTATTTCGTTCCCTTCTTTATTCCTAGTTTTCAAGATATTCAGTGGCTCTCCACACCTTGAAGTTCAAAGTTCTCACCATCCTCCGTATATTATTTCTTTCTAGACTTCTATATTTTTCTATTTTCCTTAAACCTTTTAACATTCTAATCACTTCCTACTCATTGCCACTCCTTTGACTACTTATTTGCATGAATTAGTATTCAGAACTTTTTTTTTCCTAAATAAGAATTTTTTTTTCCTAAATAAGAAATTTTTCCTAAATAAGAAATTACCTCTGGAGATTTATCCAGTGTGGCATGTACCCATAGTTTGCTTCTTTTTACTGCAGAGCATTATTTCATGGAGGTACAGCACCTAATAACAATTAGTTCATGAAATAGATATCTCAGTTTAAACACTCACCTATTGAAAGACATATGGGTTTCCAGTGTTTAGCTTTTATGAATAAAGCTCCTATGAACATTTGTGTATAGGTATTTGTGTGAAATAACTTAAAATGTCCAGGAGTGCAACTTTTGGTTTGTATGATAATTGCATGTTTAGCTACTTAGGAACCTACAAAACTGTTTTCCAGATGGTTGTATACTATCACATTTCCACAATGTTTGAATGATCCAGTTTCTCTGCATTCTTGCCAGCATATGGTGCTGTCATTATTTTTCCTCTAGCAATTCTGATGGGTGTGTAGTGGTATGTTATTGCAGTTTTGGTTGCCATTTCCCTAGTGCTAACAATGTTGAACATCTTTCCATGTGTGTGTTTGCCATCTGTATATATTCTTTGGTGAAAGCTTTCCCTTTTGCCCGTATTCTACTTGGATTGTTTGCTTTTTTACTTCATGAATTTTGAGTTATTTATGTGTTCTAGGTGCTAGTGCTTTGACATATATTAGATATGGTATTTGAAAATATTCTTCTGTAACTTCTGTAACTTTTTAAACAGGTTCTTCAATAGTTTTAAAATGTTGATGAAATCCAATTAATTTTGCTTTTATGCATATTTCTGGTATCAAGTCTAAGAGCTTGTCTACTTATAGATCTCAAAGAGTTTCTTTTTTTTTTCCTAAAAATTTTATGGCTTTAAATTTTACCTTTAAGCCCACAACACATTTAGATTCAATAAGGTGTGAGACTTCAATTTGTTTTGTTGTTTTTTGTGCACACAATGCCCAAATGCTTCAGCACCATTTGTTGAAAAGACTTCATTTGTTCTATTCAATTGTTCTTGTCAGTTGGGCTTTCATGTAGGTTTATTTCTAGGCTCTGTGTTCTCTTCATTGGATCTATGTGTCTGCCCCTCCATCATCATCTGTTCACCAGGACAACATAGTTTTGAAATTGGGTGTACTAATCCCTCCCACTTTTTTCTTCAAAATTGTTCTAGTGATTCTAGTTGTCTTCTCACATAAGTGTTAGTATTATCTTTCTACAAAAGATCTTGTGAGGATTTTGATAGGTATTATGTTCCATCTGCATATCATTGAGGGACAACTGACAAAGCTACTATGTTGGGTCTTCAATCCGGGAACACAGTATGTCTCTCCATTTATTTAGGTCTTCTTTGATTTCTTTCATCAGCATTTTGTGATTTCCCACATGTAAGTTGTAATGGCTTGCATTACATTTATAAATCAATTTTTCTGATTGTATCTGACATTGTATTGTCTCCATGCATTCAATCCTAGTACATAAAGATGATTTCTATATGCTTATGTTTTATCCTGGAAACTTACTAAGCTTATTTATTTTACATTTAGGATTTTGTATGGAGACAATGCTTTCTACAAATAGGAAGTATTAATTCTTCCTTTCCAATCTATATGTTTTTCTTTTTTCTTGTCTTATTGCATTAGTTATAATTTCCAGCATTGTGCTGAACAGTGGTGATAGCAGACATCTTTGCCTTGTTTCCAATCTTGGGTGAAATAATTCAGTTTATAAGTAAATAGAACATTGGTTGTAGTTTCTTCTTCCTCGTCCTCCTCTCCTCCTCTTTCTCTACTCATCCCCCTCACTTATCTTTATCAAATTCTGGGATTTGCCTTTGATTTCTGTTTTTTTTTGTTTTTTTTTTTTTTTCTGAGAGGGTCACCCTTCTGGTACTAGAGGGTTGGACCCTTTCAGAACCTCAAACATGCTAAGGAAGTGCTATACCATTGAGCTGCACCCCCTGCCTCCTCCTTATTTTTTGAGACAGTGTCTAAGTTCTACAGGCTGCCTCCAGCCTCAAACTTGCAATTCTCCTGCCTCAATTTCCTGAGTCACTGGAATTATAAGACTTTTTATTTTTTTGATCATGAGTTTTACCAAGTGCTTCTTTGATAATACTTTTTAACCTGTTAATACAATGCTTGAGTTTTAAATATTAAAGCAGCTTCACAAAGCTGGAATAAACCCCAGCTGGATGTTTTAAATATTGCTGAGTTGTATTTGCTAGTATTTTGCTGAAGATTTTCATATCTATATTCATAAAGGTTCCCTTTTTTACTGTCTGTAGTTTTGACATCAGTATAATGTAAGCTTTATAAAATGTGAAGTATCCCTTCTTTTCCTATTTTTCTAGAGTAGATTGTGTAGAATTACTGTTAATTTTTCTTTAAATGTATAGTAGCATTCTCCAGCAAAACTATCTGGGAATGGAGATTTCTTTTTGCCAGTTTTAAAATTACAAATTCCTTTAGTAACGTAAAGACTATTTATCTTTCATACTTTTAGTAAACAACAAATGTGGCCAGGTATCGTGGCACACACCTGTAATCCCAGCATCTTAGGAAACTTGAGGTAGGAGGATTGCAAGTTTAAGGCTAGAGGCAGCCTGTGCAACTTAGTGAGCCCCTGTCTCAAAATAAAAATTTAAAAGGGGCTGGGGTTCAACCCAGTGATAGACTACATGCCTAGTGCAAGGACCTAGGTTCTATGTCCAGAAGGAAAAAGAAAAAAAAAACTCACAAAAACAAACATGGAAAGATAGTGTGACACAGGTGTGTAAGGAGTCCAATAACAAAATTTGAGAATACAAATACAATAAAGAACATTAGTTTTTAATATTTAAAAGTCATAGATCCCTTCTGTCAAAGGAAGCTTGATATGGAATGCTAATACAAGCCAGTTGCCCTGGCTAAATCCCAGGCAGGAACTTCCATCCATTTGTTAACACAGTATCTGCAGGGATGCTATGTTAGGCCAGAGCTAGAACTGCCCGCAAGGCCCTTGGTGTACAAATTTAGAAAATTCCCAAGTCCAACTGGGCAAAAGCAGTCACAAGTAAGTTACATAAGCCAGGTATGGTGATGCATGCCTGTAATATACTAGTGGGGATGGTGGGGAGGTAGGGGGGAGAATGGGGGTGGGAGAGAAAGAGAAAGAGAGGGGGAGGAGGGACTGGGAGGGAGGGAAGAAAGAGGAGAGAGAGGGAGAGGGAGGGGGGGAGAGAGAGAGAGAGAGAGAGAGAGAGAGAGAGAGAGAGAGAGAGAGAGAGAGAGGAGGGAAAAGAAAAGGAAAAGAGAAAGAAAGGAGGAACAAGTTAGTTATATTGTTATTAGGTGCTGTCAAGTCAGTGTCCCACTCATAGTGACCCTACGTACAACAGACAAAACGATACAGTCAATTCTTCTCTGTTGTTCACAGGGTTTTCAATAGCTGATTGCCTTTTGAGAGTGGGTTACCAGGTCCTTCTCCAAGCCTACAGCACCTGGTGTTTCCAGGCAGTCTCCCATCCAAAGTCTAATCAAGCCAAACCCTGCTTAGCTTGTGAGATCTGACTGGATTTGATGCCACAGTGGTATGGGTGCAGGCTACATAAGTATGTTGTGGTTGTTAGATGCCATAGAGTTATGTCCTACCCATAGCGACCCTTCTAGGGTTTTCAATGACTTGTTTCTGGATTGCCTTAGGAGTAGATTACCACATCCTTCTCCCATTTTTGCGGTGCTGGGAATTGAATTCAGGACCTCAGAGACTGCAGAGCAGTGTTCTACCAATTGAGCTAAATCCCAGCCCCACACAAGTATGTTGTTGTTAGGTACCATCCAGTCGGTACCCGACTCATAGCGACCCTGCGTACAACAGGTGAAACACTATTGTCAGTGCTTCTCTGCTGTTCACAGGGTTTCCAATGGCGGATTGATTTGGGGGAGTGGGTTGACGGGTCCTTCTCCCAAGCCTACAGCACCTGGTGTTCCCAGGAGTTCTCGCATCCCAAGTACTAACCAGGCCTGACCCTCCTTAGCTTCCGAGATCTGATGCGATTGGATGCCACGGGGCTATGGCTGCAGGCTCACATTACTAGCATTCTCAGATTGGAAGCTATTTCTTCTTCAGTGAACAGCTTGACAAAGACAATAAAAGCCCTGCTCCTTTACAAAAAACAAAAAACAGTAGGGTAGGTTTCTATAACATGTTTTATATAGTTTCCAGCCATGTTAGTATTATGAATGACATGTGACAACTGTTATCCTCAATAAGCAGATCAGTTATCAAAGAATATTTTTGCCAAGAGTTAACTTTTTGGTTTTTATGGGAATTATCTCAGACATTGCCATAGTATTTTCAGTCGCATCATATGGTTTTAAAAGCTAGACATTGAACCGAGATAGAATTGATGCTTTTGAATTACGGTGTTGGAGACAAATATTGACTATACCATGGACTGTCAAAAGAACCAACAGATCTGTCCTAAAGGAAGTGCAACCAGTGTGCTCCTTGAAAACAAAGATGGCTAAACTTCGTCTTACACATTTTGGACATGTAGTCAGGAGGGACCAATCCCTGGAGAAGGACATCATGTTTGGGAGAGTGGCAGGTCAATGAAACAAAGGAAAACCCTCACCTAGATGTACTGACACAGTGTCTGCAACAACGGGCTTAAACATAAATAAGATCATGTGCCTGGCACAGAATCAGGGAGTGTTTTGTTCTGTTGTACATAGGGTCACAATGAGTCCGACCTGACTCACTAGCACCTAACAAAATCTCAGATACAATCTTTACTAAGTAACCAAGATGCTTCTTTGTATCATTCCCTAATTTCTGTTGACTCAATATCAAGTTGCTAAAAAAGATAAAATATAAATTTGGGACATTACCCAACAGATTAAATTCGATAGTAATTCATTTCTAACTCCAACCCTGTAAATAAATCTATAATTTCTAAGTACTCCTTCCTGTCAATTCTAGTATTACTTTTTTAAAAATCAGGTTTGGTAATGTCTATGACATTATGCATACTCACCTGTATTTCCACCTGGAAAACTTAATTCCCAAAACATTTAGGAAGAATCATTCTCTGAGTACTAAATACAAAATGTTTCACTGCATGATACTTCAAGGCACATTTTAGACTTATAAAAAGTGAATCAACGACTATGAACTTACGTGCCATAACAATGCAAATCCTCAGCTATTAGAATCAGTCACACAATCTTATCTATTGCATCTAAAATGCTGTATTTCCCCTTCAAGCAGTACTAACATTACATGGCTAGCTAAGGAAAAGTCATGGTAAGATTTTTTTTTTCCTAATAAAATGGGTGTTTTTTAAAACTACCTTTTATTTTTGTGATAGCAGATATACTACAATTTTCCCATTTTCTATTTTTTGTCTTTTACATTCGATTTTATGCTTTATGTGTATCGGTGCAGACTTAATCAAGAAAATAGGAATATTTTTGAGGAAAAGCAGTTTGGATATTAAAAAGGGTCTTGTTTGGATTTACATATCTTGCCATGAATAGGGTATTAGAAATGGAAACTCCAATCCTAATTTTACCACTTATCATATTTAGTAAAAAATCTGCATTTGGCATACCTTTCAGTAGACTAGTTCTAGAACTTTTTCTTGGAAATGTATAAAAATACCTAACAAAATTATTAAACATCTATTTTTCCAAGAAAAAGAATCTCTGATGATTTACAAAATCCTGTGGCAACTATATGTTGGGGAAAATGCAGCAGTAAATTGCACCACAGCTTCATTACTTTATCAGGAATAATATGATTACTGTTGTAATGTCTGTTGTTATTAATATGAATAAGGAATTCAATGAGTTCTACATGTGTACAAAGAAAACTGATCTTATGCTAGCCTCAAAACTGAATTATGAAAGGACCTACGTGTTAATATAGACAATCGGCTTTGTAGAAGATCAGATGCAAAGTATATCATGTTTTAAAACTGGTACACTTTGACAAAGTAGTTGAGAATATACAATCAATAATCAAAGACAGATGTTCAAGAGTACATTTTTATATTAAAGTATAAAAATGGAAAGTCCCTAAGTGTCCAAAGAGAATTGATTCATTACATTATGATTCATCTATAAATAATAGGTCTGTTAAAAATGGTACAAACTTGCCGTAAGTAAAAATAGTATAAATTATACAATCTCATTTTAAAATATATCTAGTGATCATTTAAAGATGACAGACTACTTTAAATTTCTAGCTTCTCTACAATTAGAATTGTATGTGATTTTTTTTTCCCCCAGTACTGAGGGTTGAAGCCAGAGCCTCTAGCTTGCATGCTTTGCAAGTGCTGGACCACTGAGCTGCACCCACAGTCCATTTTTTTTTTTTTTTTTTTTTTTTTTTTTTTTACTTTTTTGAGACAGGGACTCGCTAAATTACACAGACTGCCTCTGGTCTTGAACTTGTGATCCTCCTCCTCCGTCTCCCAAGTCACTGGGATTACAGGTGTGTGCCACCACACCTGGCTTAAATGTGATTTTTTGAAGGATTAAATGAATCCATTCTTTGTGAAAAAATACTTTTGCATTAAATGAAGATGGCTAACAATCTGAAATATTCCATACGACTGGCTAAATGTGTGTATATGTGCATACCTAACTATAGCTTTTAAAAATAATTTTACTAAGTGTGTAATTAGGTCTGGGGTTTAGCTCAGTTGGTAGAGCACTGCGCTGCAGTCTCTGAGGTCCCGAGTTCGATTCCCAGCACCAGAAAAATGGGGAGAAGGACCTGGCAATCCACCCCGAAACAGTCTGCCATTGAAAACCCTATGAGGGTCGCCATGAGTCAGATACCGACTCGACGGCAACTAACAACACCACCACCACCAAGTGTGTAATTACTGAGAAATATCTTCTATTTTACAACCAGATCTAACTAGATTATCAAGATTTAACCCACTCTGAAATGAGAATGTATTTTTATGTAGCATTGTTGTTGTCGTTATTAGGTGCCGTGGAGTCGGCATCCAACTGATAGCGACCCTACCTGCAACAGACGAAACAGTATTGTCAGTGCTTCTCTGCTGTTCATAGGGTTTTCAATGGCAGATTGATTTTTGGGAGGGGGTTGCCAGGTCCTTCTCCCAAGCCTACAGCTTCTGGTGTTCCCAGACGGTCTCCCATCCAGGTACTAACCAGGCCTGACCCTGCTTAGCTTCCGAGATCTGACGGGATCGGATGCCACAGGGGTACCGCTCAAACTTATGTAGCATACACGTCACAAATTGAAGATTACCAGCAAGCTTTTTAACCTACATTACAGAAAACAGAAAATGTACTTGTAACTGGGTGCAGTGGCACATACCTGCAATCCCAGTGACTCGAGAATCAGAGGCAGGAGGATTGCAAATTTAGGGCCAGAGGCATCCTGGATAACTTAGTGAGATCCTGTCTCAAGATAAACAATAAAAAAAATGAGCAGGGGTGCAGTTCAGTGGTAGAGTGCAAAATATGTGCAAGGCCCTGAGTTCAGCAGGAAAAAATACATAATATTCCCCATTCAATAAATGTAAACATGAAAAACAACATGCTGAATGCTGGAAAAGTAGGCCAAATCAGATTAAGAGGATAAAAGGTTCAGATGAAAATTATGAGTTATGCAGGGAACTTCTAAAAACTTTTAGTAACTTTAGAGGTTGACATTATAAGCATTTTATATCTAATTTCACTTTTAGAATCCATGCCAGTCCTTTAAGATCACTATAATATTGTTATACTTATCACTTACAATAAGAACTCTTTGGCCACCAAATGAAATATGAAGAAAATCTGAATAGTAAACAGGCAAAGACTAAGGAGCAAAAGGGTAACAAAAGTTTTTGTATGCATGAGAAGAGACATTAGGCCAAAGCTGACTTCAAGGGAGAATAGAAGGTAAAAATGGAAAGAGGAACCATTTTTTTGTATAAACAAATTTTCTGAATTCTAAAATGTATAATGTCTTATGGATGCAAATCTTTCTTTCTAGTTTACATTAATATGCTTGATGCAAGATGTAGGACAATTTTAAAACATTAACAACTGTTTTTAGTAAGACTATTTTATTTTAAAATTTTCCAAAATATAAAAATAATAAACATTATGGATATTTAACAAACAAAACAACATAATTCAACTATAAATAATAAAAATGTTGACAACCCACATAAACATGTAATTACTATAAACATTCTAGCATACAAGAGTAGTTTTCTTATTCAAGTTTTCCCTTTTTCAGTTCAAGTTTTATTACCACTTTTAAAAATAAACAAAAAAGCTGCTACAGCTTAACCAATTACTTTCGCTCCACTCAAAGAGCAGGGAATATTTTTCCCCATGCCAACACACATTCGTGAAATGGGATACTTATGGGCACAGGTATTAAACACTGGAACAATCCAGTCTTCAGATAAGAGAAGATTCCTTTGGTGTTTTTAAATTCAACAGTCCACAAAAACCAAGTTAAACCACTTATTAAAGGAAATCTTGTGCCAGAAAGTATGTTCTGGAGTAGTATCACACTCCAAACAGGTTTAGGATTCTGAGAATCAAAAGTAAACATTTATGAATGCTTTGCTGATACTTAACAATTGTATCTTAAGAACATTCAGTAAGGTGCTGGAATAAAATCTTGGGGCCAAAATAAAAACTGCACATCAATGGAAAACTTGTACAATGTAATATATCTCTTTACAATTCATTGAATGTTCTGCTAAATATTTAAGATTACTCTGCCTCCTACTGAGTAAAAGAGAGATGAGAATTTAAAGCAGAATAAGATCACATATTTTAGGACTAGAAAATTTTCCATTTGAAATATGAGAAAATCACCATGCTAAATGTTTAATTTTAAAAATTCTGATCAAATTAATAACCTTCTTCTTATTGAACTATTTTCTTTTGGGGGGAAATTGGGCACAAATAAGTGAACAGTCATTCTGCATCACTTCCTTAAATTATAAGGTGTTCCTAAAGGGCTGGTCTCTTTATCTGACTCAGCACAGACCAGTTTTATAATTATGCTGCTAGATTAGAATAAATCACAAGTGATCACAGATTAAAGCCTAGCAGAGTAGACAAGAGATTCAAAAATGACACTGAAAGACTTCATAGCACCAATGACTTTTTCCTAAGACACTTGAGGGGCCTGTATCACCTTAAAGTATTAATTACCTTGTAAACAAGACCAAAAATATTCAGTTGATCTGTATTTTGAGCATAAATATTTATAAATTCTATTAAAAAAACAAATATAGCATGACTAGAGTGGCTAATAGTGTAAAATCTAAATACATTGAAAAATATAAAGATATATAAAAGGCTTCCATAATGCAATCATGCAGAGGTAAACCACTTCATTCAATTACACAAAAGTGATTCTGTACAATTATCTACACATAGCTCCATGAGAATCCTATTCAGGAAAATTAAGAAAAAATGAGAACCTTATCTTTAATTAATCAACAAATGAGGACTTAAATATGTAATAGATAAACTAGATCTCCTAGCAATTTAAAAAAAACACAATGATCTTAATAGAATCAAATCAATCTGACTTCTCATTCCCAATGGCATGTTAAATTTTGTTTGGCAGTTTTAAAAGCAAAAGGAAAAAAAGATGACAAAATAAAGTTGAAGATGATAGCATGTAGTCCACACCCTTCACCAATCAAAAGTGTTACCAGCAAATATGGTCTCTTTAGACAATGTTCTTTGGGTTCTAACCTAGCAGCTAAAGCACTTCTGTAAGGGCAAATTAATCCTTCTCTGAAAATAAAAAATTACCAAACTAATCTGAAAAAGTATTTATGAAGTCCCTTTGGCTATCTGCTAATTTGCAAATGTGAACCAAAAGAAAAGCCTAATTTTTAAATAATTAGGCTTGTGGGCGACTAGGTAATAATTACATTAGAAGACCTTCCAATATACGTACCTTTCCTTTAACCATGCCATGAATAACCAATATGGATCAAAACAGATAATTTACATTATGACTGATGTACTCATTATGTTTCTTTTATTATTCACAAAGACAATCACAATGCATACTCAAAGGGGAAAAAAGTGCTTGCAGAGTATCAGCTTTGCACAATAAAAGTACGGCAGGACAGAACAACAAAAAAAGGGTGAATAGAATCAATGTAATTTGGACTTTTCTAATAAAGAGTTGTTATAAAGTATAACTTCCAACCTTTCAAATGCCTCCTAAGAATCTATGAAACAATACTCAGAAATTAAATTTGTGAAAAAAAATTTCATAGTGCCCTTTATAAAAAGGATATTGTGAATGAATATTTAGAGTGAGATTTATATTCTTTATAATTCTAAGCCATATTGCTTATAAGTAATTTGTACATATACTTTTTGTTTTTTTGTGTGCGGTGCTGGGAATCGAACTCAGGGCCTTACACATACTAGCCAAGTGCTCTACCAACTGAGCTACATCCCCAGCCCCTGAAAATACACTTTTTAAAGCAGGTTAAACTACAGTCTTTAATGTTATACACATAACACTAATTCCCCTTGCTTTTAAGATTGTCTTTGATGTCTTGATTACAAGTGAAGAAAACATGAAAAAAACTGTGTACATTAGGCATTTAATATATATTTTTCAATATTTATAACCCACAGATCATCATTTATTACTCAAAAAGAAATAAAATTATTCTTTTTGATGGTTTTGAAGAGCTAAGGATTAAAAAAACATATTTGGGAAAGTGGCCTTGGCAATGATATCGGTAAGTATATTGACAAGAAACAGACAAACTATTGTAGTGTAAAAAAGCACTATATCATATGTTCAAAATTACTTTAAGTGGCTCTCCTGATCCCAGAAATACATCCTAAAACCAAGAAAAATTAAAATCAAACTTAGGTTTAACTTTTTAATTCATTTTCTTCATTCTGATTTGTTTGCACTAATAAACACACTATCATGGCTTTATATATTCCCAGACAAAATTTTCAATTTGGCTGAGACTGAATGCATCTCATACTAGGAAACAAAGAGGCTTTGTTCCTTTTTAAGGTGTTATAAAAAATGGCTATAAAGGGGAGAAAACACGTATGAATAATATCACCCAGAGTACACATTCAGATACACTTCTGGACTCAGATGTACTCTTAGAGAACTGTAAAGATAAAATGCTAACTATAGTACATGTAAACATCTATTCATATTCATAAAGGGCAAACATATGATAAGATGATATTGTCATTAACAGTCGTCTCCATACAGGACAGGTCTTGCTCTTGTAGTCACAAAGCTAAATTCAGGCAATGATGATCTCTCTCTGCTGGAAAAAGAGAATACTATTAAAAAAAAAAAAAACTTTGAAAATGGAAAATAAATCTAAAAACTGAATCACACTATAAATTGATCTCCAACTTTTCTAAACATTAAAACTACTGGAGAAGAATCAAAATTAAAGTTGCAGACAAATTACACAAAGAATGAGCTTTGGCCTAAAATTAGATATCAACAAAACCTCTTTACATAATGGTTCTTCAAAACATTAAGTTGCAAAGATTACATCACTATAGCACAGCCATGATTGTTCTTTGGTTAGGAAATCTAGTAACTGATCAGATGGTATATTTTCATAAAGGTGAGTAGGTAAAGTAATTTTAAGATATCACAAACAAATTCCAAGACACTGTAAATAAAAATAAAAGTAAAGACAATTTTCTTAAAAATTTCTCAAAGATTTCAAAGTAATTGCAAGGTATACCTAATGTCCTTAAACACCATACAATGATCATTTCACTCTTTAATCACCCTTTATGACATAAAATTCTATACTAAACACCAAAGTCAACAACAAAAATAAATTTAAAAAGGAACACATCAAAGCGAGACAGTGCCTGGTATATGAAGGAAGACTAACTGTGGATGATTGAAGATGAGTGGATGGATGAAATAAAGAAAAAAGAAGGAAGGGATTTAGGAAGCAGTAAATATAAAAAGCTGATACAAAAAAGTGAAATTAAAAAATGCTTTCAATTATATTAATGAGCACAAAATACTGACAAACTGCAAGAAAGTTATCAAATCAGGTGTTTTTCTACTAAGCAAGAATTAGAAACTACTGACAATGGCAGTCATGCTCATCCAGATTTCTTTCTTTCCTAGGAATTTTAGGTAGTGATTTAGAAGATTTTGTTTCATCTGATAAGGGTATAATGATGAGAGACAAAAGATACAACCTTTTTTTTTCCTTTTTTTGCAGTAAGTAGGAGTTGGACTCCAGGCCTTGCACATATGTTAAATGCTCTACCATTGGCCCACACTCCTAGTCATTCATTCATTCATTCATTCATTCATTTATTTATTTATATTTTTAGAATTTGAGTCAGGGTCTTGCTAAGTTATGCAAGCTTCCTCTATCCTCGAACTCACAACTCCCCTGCCTCTGCCTGACATGTGCCACCATGCCCAGCATGACTACTCTTTCCCAAAGTCCTGTATATATACCTCAGAGCAACAAGCCAGTTCAAGAAATTAACAAAAATAACTTTCTAATATCTGGGAAAAGTAAATTTTCTGTCTTATAAATATTTTACCCAGGTGATTTAATGCTACACGAAATTTCCATTTTTAATTTATAGGACTTTAGAAGAAAAGTCCTGAGAGAAAGACAAAAAAAATGTACTAATAACTAAGTAATCCAGAATTTCACACAGGATATTTCAGTTCTAAAAGGCTAACAGACTTTTGTAAGGCATGGGGGAGGACTTATAAATATTTATATAAATTCTAGAAGGACTAAAATTAGTGTTCTATAATTAATTCACATTATGTGTAAGGGGAAAAAGAAAGAAAATAAAGATAAAATACTCTACAACAACCACTGATATTTCACCATGCCAAACAAACAACCGTTTGCTTTCTTTTTGAGCCCTTATACCCAATTTTGGTTAGTGTTTCACGATTGGAAATACAGTCCTCAATAAAACAGTTCTAGTAACAAGACATTTCCTTCAGTGAAGCTCTGTCATACTTGCTATAAGTAATCAGCTAAAACAGTGAAGTCTTTGTTGTAAACTACTGGTAGTTACATCTGATCATATTACAGTAAACAAAAGCTACGGAATATTCTTCCATTCTTGCAACATGTTTTCATTAAATGTTTGGGTATCAGTTAATACTTAACTTATAAAATATTACAATTATCCAATAACATTTAAAACAACACTGCTTAATGATATAAAATACTACAGAGTGAAATATGTAAAATGACAACTCAACCATCCCTTGAGGTAATCCTAATCAATCTTTTGACCAGTAATATACAATTGCCCTCAATTTTTTCCTGTAATAGTTAGCTATGTTGATCTTCAAATCCTTTTCCCATTCCCAAATCAGCCTGCCCACCCCAGATGTGTACACTAAAGCAACAAACTTGTTAGGAAAGCTGCCGGATTAAAAATGTTTTTACTTTTAGGGAGCATATTGTAAAAGAAAAGAGTACATGGAATGGAGACAATTTAAAGTCATCATTTGTGACAGAACTGATGGTATGTGTATGACAGGCAAATATCTTTTATCTTTAAATTTTAGAGTTTAGAAGCAAAAGAAAAGGTTATAATTAGGAAGGGGAAGCGTTAGTACACACAGAAGTTAATCTACACTTTTTTTATAGGTTGAATGAAATTTGTGCTGGGAAATGCAAACCTGGGAACACTATATATAAAACTCTACCAAGAGACATTATATGAATTATTTTAGGTTGTTTCTACTGATGACAGAAACAACAGGTAGGGAGAACTGGTTTAAACATATTCTTTTAGATCAAATAGGAATATAGCACCAGGGAAATTATGACTGTGAAAGGGATCTCAGTGATCTTCTAGTCCCATCCCTATCCAAGGAAACAACCCTGGAAAAGGTAAGAAACTTGTCTAAGGCACAGAGTTGTAGGTGCACAGTTGAAATCAAAAGCTAAATCTCTTAACCCTTGCCCAATTCTCTACAACTGGTTTCTTTGGACATAAAAAATTAGTGGGATGGACTACATTGGTGGACCTCAGCATTTCTGATCATACACTCTAATAGATACCCAAAGATAATTTTACCCTGAAGCTGACTTTAATACCCCAAAATATTAATGCCTTTTTAACTGTTGTGGAAATTCCAGGTGTATATCTCCGTAAGTACTTATAACCCTTATGATGAGAAGTTTAACAATACCAACTGTTTATTTAATGAAATAGTCTGAGTGACTGAGGAAATCGTCAGGAAAGATTCTTGGAAAATTGATAAGAATTAACAAGGGAGGTAAGTGTCACCCCATTATTGGAGATTTAACTATGCATTCATTCATTATTTCATCCAACAAACATCTGTGTGCCCACATGAACCAGACTTTATGATAAGCACTAGAGATAAAAAGATGAATAAGACATGGTCCCCTTCCTAGAGGAGCTTGTTATCTAGCAGGGAAGACAGACATATAAACCAGATAAATTATATTACAACATAAGTCTTACAACAGAGATATGAACAAAGTGCTATTTTTAAAGGGACAGTAAACATATGAACTGCCTAATAACCAATTTTACGGAATTTTGTGCAGTATCTTTGAGGCAAGAACTATCACGTTTAGTACAAACACAATTGCATGTTTGATCAATAATTAGGAAGGAGGTAGCCACAAGGTCGAAACCAGAATGTTTGTTTAAATCTAGTCCTTTCACTTAATACTAGCCATGACTCTAGCTAAGTCATTCCATTTCTATCAGTCTAAGTTTCCTTTTCTATAAAAGAGGAATTAACACCTATTTCAAAAAGAAAGTCTTAAATGAGAACCTATGAAAGTATAGGTAGAGTACAAGTACTTATAAACATACCCATGAATTTAAAAATCGAATAGCAACAAATATTAAGTAACATTTATAATTAAAATCATATTAATCTCTATAAAACTGTAGTTGTGGATCTAATGAAAGTTGGTAATATTTAATCCTCATACAAGGGGGCCAGATTGAAACATACTTGACTTCTGATTGATTCAAAACAACACGGTTTAAAGAGTCTTAAATTCTAGGTTACTATAGAACTTTAAGCTAGGGAAACTGATCAGCTATTTGTAGATTGAACTAGACAGAAACAGTAATTTCAGTTACATTGTAAGGGAATTTTACAATAATTTTTGAAATATAAAGCTAAAACGTACTAATCAAATTATAAAGCCAAAAATCAGCATGGAGTTTTAACTGGCCTTTGAAAGATTTACTTTCTTTATAATACCTGTTTGGTGTAAAGAGAAGAAACGTGAGCCTCTGCCAATTTGGCATCTTTCACGACTACTAAAAAGAAAAGAAAACAAACTTACCTAATAAATCAGAATAGCACATAGTCAACATACAAGAGACTACATAAAAATATACCATAGGTCTAAGTGAAGTTTTTGAATTAGTATTCTGACAACTGAGATTTGAGCTTGAAATTTTAAAAATAAACGTTCCTATGAAATAGCATTACCATCAATAAGATACAACTTTAACCCCAAGTGTAGGGGAGGAGGGGAGAAAAACAAGAACAGAATCCACAAGTTATTCCATTGGAAGAAGATTATGGTGGTGGTGGAATTATAATTTTTGACTATGGAGACCCCAATATAAAAGAAAAGTGATTTTTTAATAAATGCGATTTTTAATATCACTATAATCTTGAGAGGCAGAAATACTTGCAACCAAAATGATGAATTTTAAAAGATAAATATAGTAATCTCCCACCCCCTCATTCTACAAAGAATATATTTATTTCCTGGAAACTGCCATATCAACTTTCAATGACCATGTTCACTTGCCAGAGAAATCCACTTAAAAATCACAATACTGTTGCAAATTTCAAAGATTTTTATACAAGTATAGGAAATGCACACTTGAAATATCAGACTGGAACACTTACCAAACAGTGTTTTCCTAAAGTAGTATCTATAGTACAATTCTTTATTCATACATCTTCAAATGGTCAAGTTTTCTTTCATACATCCAAAATTGTAATATGATGTTTTCTTATTCACCAAATGTTAGCTCTACTTGAAGTCTGGTTCCAAACTAATCAGCCTGCTTTTAAATTTTAAGACATCTGTTGAAAATTTATAGGATCAAACCAAACTGAAGTGGTATAAATTTTAAACATTGGATTGTACATTATTGTAAAGGTACCAGTAATCATTATTATTAAATTAGTGATTATAGCTCCTTTTGTGATAATTGGGGGGAAGAATAGATCACGATCTGGAATGGTCTATTTACTTTAATTTCTTTCTTTTTTTTT
>VMDO01012767.1:0-60853 GCA_007922755.1 Pedetes capensis
CCAGAATAAAAGGAAGAAAATGCCTGGATTCCAATGATACATGGGTCCCCTTGAGCACATTGTTATAGTTCATTCAGTCATACATACCTTATCTAAAAATGTGCGGCAACAATTGTGACAATTTTATAAGGTTGACTAATAATTAAACTAAACTATATAAGTAATATAAAATTCTTAGCATTGCTACATGAATAAACAAAAGTTTGAAAAGACCCACTAAAGAAACTGTATAGGAATTTCAAGTGTTTCTTATCATTTTTTAATTCTTTATCATTTTAACTATCCACAACTTAGCTACTCCACCCTTGAATTCGAATCCTATTAAGTCATTTTATTTTTTAACTTATGGAGATTCATTGAGCCACAGAACATAACTATGGCTGTAGCCGGAGTTATTATTTTCCACCAGCTGCATTACACACCGGTATTTCAGTAAGTGTCCATAATGACCATAAGGAGAAAAAAAAGAATTATCTTTCTAATCTACACTCTTTGAGAATTCTAAGGAGGAAATATGTAATTACTAGAATTTGGCTGGTATATTGAACCTGGTGCATGAAGAAAAGTCATGGGACTTTTAATAGTAGAAAATGGTCCAGACTTTAGGTTTTTGTAACATCAAATGTAAACAAATCTGTTAAGCAAAGTACTCTAATGAAGAAATGTTTTACTTGAGTATACTTCAGTAACTTTAACTAGAAAAATAAATTGTCATTCTGTATCATTATTGTATTTTCATTTTTATTAGATGTATATGTCAGTGTTGATCAGGTAATAATCTGAAGACATTCAATAGTTCAGAGATCCATTTGTTCTTTCCTTCTTCATTCACCCAATAAGTATGTATAGATCACTGCTGTAAATGCAGAGGATAAAAAAAAAATTTTTAACAACAACAACAAAAAACCCTCTTCTTGTGAAGCATGTAGCCTAGTGGGAAAACAGTATTCAAATAATTACACAAACAAATATATGATTATAACACAATTGATGCTACAAGGGAGAGACAGTAAGTACAGTGCAAGGTGAAGAGTGGAGAGTGTGGAATTAGACACACCAACCTGAGATTCTCCATCTTTAGAGTTTCTTTTCTCTCTCCTTCTTTCCCTCTCTCCCTCCTTCCCTCTCTGCTCCCCTCTTTGCCTCCCTTCTTCCCTCCCTATGCATGCTTTCCATTGTAATGTCCCATCATACTCACATTTACACTTTAACCTGTGAGTTGAAAATGTTAGAAGTATGTGTTAGGGGTTTAGCTCGGTTGGTAGAGTGCTGCTCTGTGCTCTCTGAGGCCCTGGATTTGATCCTCAGCACTGCAAAAAATGGGAGAAGGACCTGGCAGCCCACCCCCAAAACAATCAGCCATTGAAAACCCTATGAACAGCAGAAAAGCATTGACAATGCTGTGCATGGCACAGTGTTTGAGAGTATTTCCTTCTGTTGTATATTGTTGTTGGATGCCATCAAGTTGGTGTCCAACTCCTAGAGACCCTACATACAAGTGAAATGGTATTATTAGTGCTTCTCTGCTATCCATAGAGTTTTCAATGGCTGATTGTTTTTTGGGAGTGGGTTGCCAGGTCCTTCTCCCAACCCTACAGCAGCTAGTGTTCCCAGGTGGCCTCCCATCCAAAGACTAACCAGGCCCAATCCTGCTTAGCTTCTGAGATCTGACAGCTTCTGATGCCACAGTTCCCTCTCTTCCAACTGGAGAGGAGAAGATGACAGGTATGCTGATAATTACAGGATTGCACCTGCAAAAGGGCTGTGACACCCTCCACTACATGCATGCCAGATACCTGGCAGAGTTCTTGGGATGAAGAAGATATCTTAGAGTTATTGAAAGAAAGAGCATACCAGAGGAAGGAAACCAGACTGCACAATTCCCAGCTACACTGGAGAATAAGGTGTTTAATGTCTTGAGTCTATATATCCTCTAAAGTTTGGAGTCTATCCTGCCTAGTATGATATTGTGCTTCTCGTAGGAGCCAAAATATTTATGGAGTTATCATAAGGTTAAAGAAAAATAAAAATATGCTCATGCCATGTTTACCATTGTTCCTTTCTAGATTATTTTTTCTTGAGAGATGAAGGACTCTTTGATGTCTGAGAACTGATGTGTGGTTAAAAACACCGCCTGTGCAGTTTGGAGACACATAATGGTCATGGTTGCATAACAGTGTGAGTTTTCTTAATGATACTGAACTATATACTTAAAAAGGTTTAAAATGGATGTCTGTTGAATGAGCATTCAGCTGGTCTACTTTTCTTTCTTTTCTTTCTTTTTTTTTTTTTCTTTTCTTTTCCTCCTCCCCCACCGTGCTGAGGATCAAATCCAGGACCTGGTGCACACTAGACAAGTGCTCTATCACTGAGCTATGCTCCAGCCCCTCTGGCTTGGTGTTTGCTGTTACTCCAGCAGAGCTTTCTTTTAATATGGCCTTGAATCCTCCTATCTCAACCTCTCCTCCCAGACCCCATCTTCCAGCTAATACTAGATTCATCTCCTATTGGATGGGGCAATCTCTGCATCCCACCATGGCTATAAATTTAGGGAAATCCCAAATATACAAGGAATTTCAGATGCTAAGCAGACCAAAAAACTAACATGTGTCCATAAGAAAAAGTAAATCAGATTGGTACCAGTGAATGTCCTATGATTACATCATTACCAGATTCCTTCTGTGGCTCTAGTCTACAGAACCAGAAAGAAATGACAAAAATACAAAAGTGTCTCATTTATTTAGTAAAAGTAATACTTATTTAGATATTTGTTTAAATATTATTGTCAACATGAGAAATTTTTATTTAAAAAACATTTGTGAGATATAGACATATCTACAGGGACATAGATATATATGTATAGATAGCTAGGTCAAAAACCCAAACCCTGACAATATCATTATATCATATGACACCAACCTTGATCCAGCTGTAACTAGAGCTGAATAAAACATTGGAATTTCCAAGTATTAAAACAAATAAATTACCTTTAGTTTTCAGTTAACTTAAAATCAGTTTCTGTCACTGGCATCCAAGAGTTTGGAATCAATAGTATATACAAAAATAAAAAAACAAAAGTAGTTAAAATGGTAAATTTTATGTTGTCTATATTTTACTGCAGTGAGAAAAAAAATATCTGTTTAAGGTCTATGATGGGAGAAAAAGGGAAGTGTTTCTGCTCAAACAAGATTTTTTGCAGATTTTTTTTTATTTTTGGTTTCTTTCATTGGTTGGGGGCTTTTTGTATGTTTTATTTATTTATTTATTTATTTTTTTGGTTTTCAAATAAGATAACCAAGTGCCTGCCATGTGGCAGAAATTCAGTAAAAGTAAGCTTCCTTTTCCAATAGTTCTAGATCACAATTGCCTCTGATAGTGATGAGTCATGAAGTCTCTATTGCCAGGCAAAAAGTTACCCTTGAGAGAAAAATTGTCTCCAACCTTTGCTCATTAATTTGTTTTTTGCCTTGCTTTGTTCAGTTTTGTGCAGTGCTGGTAGGTTGAACCCAGGACTTACGGTGTGCTAGGCAAGTGCACTACCACTGACACACCACAGCCCCATTTTTATTGTTTGGCCTTTTTTTTTTTGAGACAGGTTTTTGCTAAGTTACTCAAGATGCTGCCAGTGAAACTCGGTCAGGAGCCTCCTGAGTCACTGGGATCAGAGGCTTGCACCACAACACCTGGCTTACCCCCAGCGCTCACATTTTGACACTGAAATGACAATAATAAGACCCAGAGGACATATTACAGCTTTGGTCTCTATTACAACCAACTCTAATATCATGAATTACAAAGTATCAAAGGAAATGTTTGAGACTATTAAGAGAAGATATGCCATCTACTATCCATTTTGGATAAGGATCTGTTGCATTTGCTTCAAAATAATATAGTTGTGGGGGTTTTTCCAATTACTGCGCTAGTGAATTTATGTGCCTCATTGTAAAGTAATTCTGTAGGAATTTAGGGATTAAAAAGTGGAGCCATTAACTTTTCAGAGGAAAACCACAATAACCTACAAAGAATGAAGAATGTAAATAATAATCTCATATTTAATATATAGCCAATATTTTATCTTAAAATATATTCTTATTCACCTACTCATTAATCTCCTTGAATTTGACTTTTACTTTTCTAAATCAACCTATTCTTGATTGTCTCAGTTTAAATAAATCATGACATGATCCTGAAAACTTGGCAAGAGCATCAATGATCTTACAACTGGCATCACACACCAGCTGCATGTTGAAGGAATGAAAAGCTTTTCCATTTCTTTACCTTCCTTCATTAGTGAGTATGTGGTGATGCATGCATTACCACATGTTGCAGGCTCAGCTCCCCATATGGAGAAGCATACAGCAATGTCAAAAAGCCCATGTATTGTATACTGTGATGAGGAACATCTAAAAAATAATAATATGTTTTGTACTGAAATATTTTTATCTATAAATGGATATAAGGGAAGGAGTTGTCAATAGAGCTGTATGCTTAATGTATATAGGTGGAACCTGTTGCAAAAGTCTCCAGTGAAGAAATAACTTTAGCTGTCACAGTTGAACATATGTACAGTATGGTACCCATCTTCAAGTCATCATGAAGCAAAAAACAATAATTTCCTTGCCAAGTCTATGTCCAACACATTTTCTGCTTAGTTCTTGACAACTATACTGCTTACTGGGAAAATATCTGTGCTGTGAGCTTTATAATTATCTAATTAAAGAAATTTTTATGATGTCCTCAAACTCATCATACTTATTTGCCTTATCTTTGAATTTTGTAAATTTAGAAAACATCTCTTTGTATGAGTTAACTATTGCTGTATAACAAATTACTCAAGATTTAAAGGCATAAAACAATAATAATTTATTATCTCATGGTTCCTGGAGATCAGGAAATCAGGAGTGGCTTATCTGAACAGTTAAGGCTAAGGATGTCTCATGAGGTCACAGTTCAGGAGCCAGGCTGTCAGTCTTCTGAAAGTTTGACTGTAGCTACAAGATCGGGTTCTAAGATGGCTCTCTCATGTGATCATAAGTTGCTTCTAGCTCTTTGGCAAGAAGTCTCAGTCCTTTTCATGTAGAATCCTCTAAACAACTCCTTGAATGTCAATTCAGAAAAACCCAGTGCACAAGAATCAGCCACCAAAGGCAGAAGAGGCCAAGAGGCCAAAGAAAAAGGTGGACAAATCCAGGATTGCATAGAGTGCAAATTTGTAGAGACTTACCAGAAGAAGCACATCTGAAGGGGCTCAAAACAGTAGTAGCTCTGCACTCTGAGTCAGAAGGAGCAGATTTATACGCTAAACTAGACAAAAGTGGCCTGCAGACAACTAGAATGTACCTGAACTTTCTCAAAAAATATGTATTAATATGTCCAATGCCAGTTAAGAAATAGGCTTGGTGTCAGTGGCTGACTTGAAATTCTTGGCTGACTATTTTACTGACTTTATTTATCCTATCAGGTTTAGAATGCTTGCCAGGGTCATCTGGCAGACAAGATGGCAGTTACAACCAAGATGGCTATAGTTGAGTCGAGCTGGATTCCTACAAATGTCCAAAGTACATTGCAGCTGAATTTCCCCAGAGTGATTGATCCAAGATAGTAAAGCAGAAGAGGCAATACACTGCCTTTCTTAGCCTAGTTGTGAAAGTCATATACCATCACTTCAGCCATATTCTGTTGGTCACCCAGATCACCACTGGTACAGCATGAGAGGAACTACACAAGGGCTTAAAAACTACAGGTAAGGATCACTGACGCTAATGTTGAATGTTAGCCATCACATTCTTTTGTTGTTGATATTGTTTACACAGGGTCTTACTATGTTTCCCAGGTTGACCTCAAACTCCCTGGGCTCAAGCCATCCTCCTGCCTTTAGCATCCCAAGTAGCTTTGACAGCATACGCCCCTGCACCCAGCTGACCACATCCATAAATAAATTTTATTTTCAAGAGTGTAAGATTTCATCCCACATACCTTTTTATTGAGCTGGAGTTTAGCTCAGTTACTAGAATGTGGCTCTCCGAGGCCCTGGGTTCAATCCCCAGCACTGCAAAAATGGAAGAAGGATGTGGCAGCCCACTCCTGAAGCAATCCTGAAACAATCATCCATTGAAAACCCTATGAATAGCAGAGAACCACTGACATAGTGCCAGGCATGGCACAGTGTCAGGTAGTGTTTCCTTCTGTTGTGCATAAGGTCACTATGGGGCAGACTCAACTTGATGGCACCTAACAACAACAACCACCTTTTTATTCAGTTGAAATCTGATTTTTCACATGTTCACTTTTTGGTCTTGGATGAATGGTAAAATAGGCATCATATGACCTGGCTATCCCTCTCCTGGGTACATAGCTGAAGGAATATAAGTCAATATACCATAGGGATATCTGCTCATCCAATTTTATTGTGGTGTTATTCACAATAGCCAAGATATGGAGTTAACCTAGGTGTCCATCACCAGATAAGTGAATATGGAAATTGTGGTATATATACACCATGGAGTTTTACTCAGCCATGAAGAAGGGCAAAATTATGATATTTTTCTGGAAAATGGATGCAACTAGAGACCATCATTTTAAGTGAATTAAGCCAGACTCAGAAAGATAAACATTGCATATTTTCTCTCATATGTGGATGTTACACCTCAGTATATATATTCATTATTAAACCACACAGATCATGAAAGCAGACAGGACCAAAGCAGGGAAAGATGGACTAAAGAAAAGTAGGATGGGGCAAGAAGAAAGCGTAATGGGAGAAAAGAAAAAAAATCATGCATGTTGCCCTTATGGAAAAACCGGATATACATATATAGATAGATATACTCACAGAAAAGACAAGCAAATAGAAAGGAGACCCTGGTAGAGAGGGAAGAGATGAAAGAAGAGGGTCATGAGAGGGTAAGGGGGAAGTTAATGTAAACAATGTACAAGGAAATGCATGTATAGAAATGTCATAATGAGACCATTATGTTGTATATTAAAATTTACTAATAAAAATAGCATAAAAGTAAAAATGGATTTTCTTGACCATAATAATTTAATAAACCTAAATTACAAACATATACACTCAGTTAAAGAAAAATGTATCTGGTCTAACAGCAAAAGATATTTGAAATCCATTGGAAGCACATACCTAATAATGAAAACAAAAATCCTTTTAAATCTTTGGTTAAAGTTATACCTCAGGAAACAAATTATTTGGAGGAATTTTGCTATTCATTTCATTCAATATATCATTCAATATAATATCAATCACTAATCTCAAGCTAAAGTATTTTTAAATAAAGAAATAAAATTTTTATCGTGTGTCTGGTCTTCTGAAAGCTTTTTATTAATCATACATGAAGAGAAGAAAAATATTCATGCAGAATTTATCCCTAGACTATTTATAGAATCTCTAACTTGGTGCCCAACCTTATTCATTAAAAAAATATGTCTGAGCCCCATTGCCTTGAAAAATTCTAGGGAAATAAAGCAAAATAAGGCAAGATCCTTGCCCACCCCACATAGAACTTATAATGATTGGTGTAATAAAACAAGTTAACATATACTGTAATAGTAATCATAGTACAATAAGTTTCATGAGAAAGGAAAGTGCACTATGATTCAGAGGAGAGAGAAATCAATTCTAAGTGGCAAGCATAGCAAAGCATTATGGAATATTGACAGTTGAGCTGACTGGTTAGGTATGTGTAGATTCAAACAGTGGAAGATGATAGGGAAGTTATAATAAATGGGGTAGCAAAACCAAAGTGTAAATGCAGGAAATTATGCGATTAGTAACACTCTTCAAGCCCTCCTTGGGGTAGGCACATTGTCTCACCACCTCCATTTTTCAGGGTGAGAAGCCACATAGATTCCTGCTTCTCTGAGGATTACATCCTTCTCCTCTTCCATATCCCTCCAGCCCAATATTGTCATTATCCCTAATGGCTTTTTGGTCTGTATTTTCTGAGGCTGCTTTTACTTGCCACTCAATCAGTGCTATAATGTACACAGAATGCTTCCAGGAAGTTCTCTTTTTTTTTTTTTTTAATTTTTTTCAGGAGGAAGTTCTCTTTTTTGTTCTTACAGCTTCAATGAACCCATGAGAGGATTTAATTCTGTACAGGATTTAAAATTTAAACAATTTTGATACACCATTGTATCAGATGATATTTTCCCATATTGCCACAAAAAGATCTTTCATCCTGAATTTTCTTCTTACAATATATCTCTTCTCCCACCCAGAAATGGGACCTATATTCTTTATCCTTGAATCTCAGTGAGTCTTTGACTAAGTCACCAGTGGCATTGTGTGACTCTAGAGGCCAAGTTATAGAAAGTGAGAGAGCTTTCCCCCAAGGACCATTAAACTGCTCTCTTCTGGAACTCAATTATGCCATGAGGAAGCAACAGAGGCTGTGGCTATCTAGTGTTGCAGCCACCAGCTAGAACTGAGGTCCCAGCCACAGCTACCACCTGACAGCCACCACAGCCCTGATGAAAACTTTCTAGCTGAGTCCTAGCAACATCAGAGCTATAGAAGATAATGAGATGATTGTTGTTCTAAGCCATTCCACCTTGGCGTGATTTGTTTCATAACAGATGATAATTAAGGAAGATTCATGCACCTGGAAGTGGGGCACTGCTGTGACAAAACCCTAAGATATGTAGTCTTGTCTTTGGACCAGTTGGTGAGCACACGTGGGAAAATACTGAGGAGTCTGTTAGTAGAAACCCAATGAGCTTCCAGCACAGTCCTAGTCAAAGCTGAGAGTGCCCAAAGGAAGCTGTCAGTGAGTAAATGTGATGGGAGGCAGGAGGCAAAGAGCTCTTGGTAAGCAGAGGCTTGCAGCTTGGCAAGCATTGCCTGTAGTAATGTGGAAAAAGAAAGATGTACCTAATCTCGAAGCTCAAGCTGAGGAGATGCTAGGCAGACTCTTAAAACTGCCTCCTGGCTCCTCATTGCCTATGATAAAAGGCAAGAGGAAAGAGATAAACTGAAGAATGGACTGCTAAATATAGAGCCGCCAAGACTTGCTGGATTCAAAAATAAAACTATTTCTCATCCTCAACCTCTTTAAACAATGAAGGATTCTGAAACTTGAAATTAAAAGTAGCTTCTGGGCAGAGAGGAAAGCCTGTGCACTATCAGGAAAACACAGTCTAAAGATGAAACTGAAGGCAGGACTGCAAATCTCTTTCAGATTTTAGACATTAGGTGGTGTCTCATAGAACCCATCAGTCATGCAGAAAGCTCCCCAGGGATCTCAAGAGTGTGATTTGCAGATCATCTCAGCTAAACACCTGGGCTGCAAGAATGTTAAGGATGTGCCCCCATAGTCTTATTCTTAGCCCAAGCAGAAACGGGCTTACAGTGAAGAAATGTTGGGGGGGGGGGTTGAGGATAACAAAGAGATACATTTAGACATATGTGCATAATATTTTTAAGAAAATTATGGTTGTGTGTCTCTTAACTATACAGATGTAATCTCAGAATGGTGGTATTAGGTTATTTCATCATTAGGTGATTTCATTGTTGTGCAAACATCACAGAGTGTACTTCCATAGACCCAACTGGTATGGCCTATTACACACCTAGGCTGTATGGATGGTATAGCCTGTTGCTCCTAAGGTTATAAACTAACTATTAAATCCAGCACAAGAGAAATTTATTTAATCAAGAGATGTGGTAAACACAAAATGTATGAGCCTGCTGCTGACATAACACAGCATGCTCCTGTATAGTAAAGTTTTTATTATAAGTAGAATGAGTATAATCTATAATAACAGTAAAAGCATAGTATAGTAAATACATGACATAGTAATATTTGTATATTATTTTAGCATTCATATATTAGATACTTTATTTGTATTATTGTATATTATCTTTCTCAAGGATTCTACACTGTACCCAATTGTGGGTGCTACACTTTCATACAACTGACTACACACTAGGCTTGTATCCACTGGCACCATCACAGACACGAGTAATGCATTGGTCTACAATGTTACAGCAGCTACTACATTAAACACCAGGAGGTTTTTGTTTTTACCTCCATTAAAATCTTAAGGGACCAACGTCATTATGGAGTCCATTGTTGAACAAAATGTCATTATTCAGAACATGATGTATTCTGGTGGAATCATTGCCGTCTTGGACTCCAAAGGACATATAAAGACTAAATAATAAAGATGACTTTGAACCTCTAACCTTTTATAGGCAAGAAGCAGACTGAGTAGGCTACCAAACTGCAAACTTAGGCTTTTTTTTTTTTTTTTCTGTGAGATAGGGTCTTGCTCCATAGCCCAGGCTGGCCTTGAACTTTCTATGTAACCCAGGGTGGCCTCAAACTCACAAGCCTCCTTCCTTCTACATATGGGATTACTACAGGTATGCACCACCCCACCAGGTTCAAACTCAGGTTTTCTTATTAGCAAGCAAAGATGACTCTGAGAGCAGACCAAGAGCCTAGAGGGTGGAGCCAAGAGCCTGATAAACACCTCCCAGGCAGATGCACTGCGCCTTCATCAAGGATCAAGAAACATACTATAAATAAGTGACTACTCTGTGCCCCTTATTTTACCCTTTGTGAACAATACCACCATTGTATATTGGGGGTGTGAGAAGAATATATCCTGTTTCTTAAATTCACAGGTCTTCAAACTGAGAGGAGATACACTCAAGAAACCACATTCAAGGAGCCTCTCCTAAAAGTGGCCCTGATTTCAATGGCAAGGTACCGTAACAGAATGAGATCTTTCAAAAGGGGAATGGGAAGCATATTTTCCACATAGGAGGGATTACATTATTATGGGCAAAAGGTGGACTATGAGATACTCTTCTCTCCAACATAATCACGACAAAAGCTGCCATCCAGATCTGTTATTGCAACATGATCTTGACACTTCTTGCCCTGAAAAGATGTATGTCCCCTCTTGCAGACTAGGCAGGCTTGTAATGATGACAAAAATTAAGTGATATGACTTCAGAGAATAAGTTATAACAGGCAACACAGTTTCCACTTGGGCATCTTGGGACACAGCTTCTTGGAACCAGTAATGTCAGTGAGAAGAAAAAACACCATCTCAAATCATGAGAAGTTTCTGGCCAATAGCCTCAACTGAGGTCCCCTCCAAGAACCTCCATCAACCACCATAGGGAGTGAGCACAGAAATGACCCAACCCCAGCCATCATCTACCCACTACTGCATGGAGATCCCAAGTAAGAATCACTTACCCGAACCCAGTTTATCCCCAGAATCATAAAAGAAAACAAAACAGTTCCTCTTGTTGAAGCCACTACGTTTGGGGGGCAATACATTACACAGTAATAGATAACTGTATGCTAGCTACTACAGTAATTAACCAGTTTCAATCCTTAAAAATGCCAAGATGATTAAGTTATATTAGAAAGTAGATTGTTCTAGTCAGGCACGGTGGTGCACACCTATAATCCCAGCGGCTGGGGAGGCAGAGGCAGGAGGATTGCAAGTTCAAGACCAGAGGTAGTCTGCGTAATTTAGCAAGACCCTATCTCAAAAAGTAAAAAAATGGGCTGACAGTGCAGCTCAGTGGTCCAGCATTTGCAGGGGATGCAAGCACGAGGCCCTGGGTTCAACCCCCAGTATGGCAAAAAAAAAAAAAAAAAGAAAGAAAGAAAAAAGAAAAAGAAGAAAGAAAGAAAGATTTTTTTATAACAGCTTATTTTTTTCAGTTTTGAGTAGCTGAACATAGGACCTTGCACCTGCTAGGCAAGTGCTCCATCATGGAGCTTCACTCCCAACCCCTTTTTTATTATTTATTTATTTATTTATTTTGAGACAAGGTCTTGCTGAGTTGCCCAAGCTACCTCTGGCCTTGAATTCATGACCCTTCTGCTACAGCTTCCTGAGTTGCTGGGATTATAGGCATGTGCCATGGTGCCTAGCTATAACAATTTGTTAAGTGATATCTTTCTTTGATATAAAATTTTTAAGGTGATGTCTTTCTTCCTTCATGTGCTGTGAAATATCCTGTAGTGAATATATGGTATTCTTTTTCTACCCTCCCTGTCCCTCTAATTCAAGGTAGTCAAAGAGAGGTTCATAGGATTCAAGGAATGCCAAGTGACTCACCACATTGAGACAGTCTATCTATAGAGAAAAGTGCTACTAGTTAGGTGTAAGTTAGCTGTGAAAAAGAGGCTCAGAAATGTAGTTAAGAGAATAAAACAGAAGTTTCTTTCACATTCTTAACAATCCCAAAGTGAGCATTTAAGGGCTGGCAAGGTGCTTGTGCTCTACAAGGTTATTCAGGGACACAGAGGTTTTTGCTTATCACCTCTGAGGATTATCTGCATCTGTGGGGTCAACCTTGCTCACTACACCATACTCACATTGTCACTTGAAGGAAGGAGGGAAGAGAACAGAATGGATGGCAAAAAAAAACTTCCTGACTAAAATAGACTCCAGAACTTCCACCCATTACTTGAGCTGTCATCCCATAGAGCAAAACTGAGAACGACTGATAGCTGCCAGGCTAGGAAATGTCACCTGTAGCTGAACAGATGTGCGCTCAGTTTTGATACACAGACTCGAAGATGACCTCATGATCCCTGTTTCTTGATGTTTACACCCTTGTTCCTCTCAAGTCCCATCTGACTTTTATGATCATTTTTCTCTGCTGTAGTTTTTACCTTCTCCAAAAGGAAAGAAGTGGATTTTGATCCCATGAGCACAACTAAGAAAGTATGTGCCAAGATTCCATATCAATCTCTCTACCAATACTAAGCAACACATTCCCTCTTTAATTATCTAACAGCAAATACACCATCCCCTAACACCAAGTGTTTTTGTTTCCTGGGGTTTCCATAACAAATCATCACAAACTTGGATGGTTTAAAACAACAGAAATTTATCTCCTAGTTCTGGAGGTTAAAAGTCTTAAATTAAGGCATCAGCAGGGCCATGGTCTCTCTGAAAGCTCTACAGGAAAATCTTTCCTTGCCTTTTGCTAGGTTCTGCTTGTTGCAATCTTGGCAGTCCTTGTTGGTAGATAGATTGCTATAATTGCTGCCTCCCTAGTCATGTGGCATTCTCCTTATGTCTGTGTCTAATTTGCCTCTTCTTTGACTTCATCTTAACTTGATTGTATCTGCCAAGATCCAATTGCCAAATAAGGTCACATTCACAGGTGCTGGCTTAGGACTCAAACATTACCTTTTGGAGGGCACAATTCAATCAACAACAACAACAAATATTAATTTTTGACCAAAAACAATGTAACCTAGTTTACCTGGTGAGAGTGTATTCCTGCAATCAATATGACTTGCACCCAACACTTAATAAAATAATAACCCTGATTAATGGTGCCAAAAAATGTATCCCTTTGACAAGACTTGAAAGGATTTGTTTGTAACTGTCTAGCTGTCTGGAGCATCTGAGTTTACAGTCCCTGGGCTGAGAACTATTTGTATTTTTAAGATGAATATGTATATATCTGCAAAGTCCTCTTTTGCACGGTTAATGAAATTTATTTCTGAGAGAATAAATTTACTTCAAAGTTCTTACAGGAAGTTACTCATAATAAATGCCACATACTGACAATATGATCTTTGTATTTGCTTTCTAGATTAATATATAATGATTCAGTGAGCAGAAGATAGTAGAGGTGTAGGTTTTAATAAATTATGGAACAGATGTCTAATCCTCTAAGTGATTTGAAAATGGATCACTGGTATGAAGACTTGTCTAAAGCACTGATTATTCTGCCACTGCAAGTGTTTATTCAGAGAATCAATAGTTCTGTATTAAAGATCACAGACGGTACAGTAGCTGGTACACAGTAAGTACTCAACAAATACGAAGTAATGATAAAGATTCCTCTGAGAGCTTTTCCAAATCTAAGGTTCTATAATTTTTACCAGATTGATTTAGAAGAAATTCATTTAGTATCCTTAACATTTTAGACATTTAGTATTGTCATTAATATTATTACTACTGACAACAATAACTACCAACCATTGAAATCACCTTTTCCTAAGGCTTTATGCTAAATCCCTTAATAGTGTCTCATGCAAATAACTGTATGAGGTAAGTATTCTCATTCCTATTTGCAGGTGAAGAAACTAAGGCTCATTCTATTTAATTTACATATGCAAGGTCACACAGCTAATAATACATAAAATCAGGACTCAGCCTGAAGTGGCAATGTGTTGGGGTTTTAGCTCTAGCACGGCTAATATTAGAACCAAACCTACAACTTAACAAGTTGGCCGGTGGCGTAAATGAAGCACTTCGGGAGACCTTCTGATGGTAAAAAAGGGTAGGTAAGATTTATTGGGTGCTCCCCTGATGGAGAGCAAGGAGCAAGCAGCCCCTATACAGCAGAGCTCTATGCCCTTTAAGTGCTGGACCTAAGCCTGCAGCATTCGAGTGCTGGTACAGCTCAGCCTTAAAGGCACAGCCACAGCCGCTGGGAGGTCAGTTGGTCTTGCTCTCACGGCTCGCTTTCTCTACCTCCCTCCTTCCCAAGGATGGGAGGAATTGGGAGGCTCTTTGTGGCGTGCTTGGATCCTTTGGCTCTTCAGGGACCCTGGGCTTGATCCCGCCGGCTTGCTAGAAGATCTTGCTGGAATAGGGAGCGCTGGTCCAGGTGATGAGGTTCAGGTGGCAGTTGAGGGATGGTCAGAGAGGTGAGGTTCAATGGGGTAAAGGTGGGGTTCAGGAGCTCTACTTTTATAGGGTCCTGGAGGGGTCACATGGTGGGATTCAGCCAATCAGAGCACACACCTGACAGGTACAGTGGGTAAACTGACATATGTGCCAGGTGGGGACAGTTATTATCTGAAAATGCTGAGGGGAGCCAATCAAATTTAAGGTGGTTAGGGCAGGTCAGGCTGGCCAGGGGCCATCTTTGCTCACTCAATGGGAGGGGCTGGTTTGAGTGATTGAGATAAGCCCTGGGGTCAACTAGGGGTCAGCCCCTCAGGCTGTCATGAGGGACCCTAGTTGAGAGATATAATTTTAAAAATCCCCAACAGTAATGTACACCAGCAATCCCAGTAGCTCCCAAAGTCAAGGCAGACAGACCACAAGTTCAAGACCAGAGGCAGCCTTTATAACTGAGCAAGAAGTTGTCTCAAAATAAAAAGTAAAAAATGGGCTGAGGGTGCAGCCCAGAGGTAGACCCCCTGCACAGCCTGTGTGAGGCCCTCAATTCAACCTCCAAGTACTACAAAAATAAATAAATAAATAAATAAATCACTCAATCTCAATTTACCTGACTCTAAAATCAGACTTACTCATTATCCCACTTCAAAGGACAAACTTTGTTGTTGTTGTTAGGTGCGGTTGAGTTGGTATCCAACTTAGCCACTTCACAGGGTTTTCAATGGCGAATATATCGGGATTGCCTTGGGAGTGGATTGGCAGGCCCTTCTCCCATTTTTGCAGTGCTGGGAATTGAACTCAGGACCTCAGAGACTGCAGCGCAGTGCTCTACCAACTGAGCTAAATCCCGGCCCAAGGACAAACGAGCTGATTATTTTTCAGGTATAAAATATTAAATAGATAATAATTTTCAAGTGAAGCATAAACCTGAATTTTCTCAAAGGTACATATTATTCACATGAACCAAGTGGAACCCTTGTTCTTCCTTGGTTTCTTTTCATGAAAGAAAGAGACCACATGACTAGATCAGAACAGATTATTATCCTTGCTGAGCTTCGTCCTCGAAAATAAAAGCCAACAGCAAACCCACTGAGCCTTCAGCTATGCTTTTAAAAGCAGTTCAAAACCAGGGACCAGAGATGATTGTGGGAAGAATTTTCGAGGCTTGAAATTTTCTTAAGCATATTTATCTTGCTATTCTCATTTTTCCCAAGTGGTTATTTGAAACCCTAGAAAATGGAAAGGATCTAGGCACAGTAAAGAAAAATAGAGTTACTCTCTTTAACAGCCAGACCTAGTGGGGAGAGTAAAGAAGAACTTTAATCACACTGGAAGCATATAAAAAAGAAAAGTTTAAGTTCAGTGGCCAAGCCCTGTAGCAGTAATAGAAAAAGAAAAGCGAACGTGCATGACTGGGAGCTAGTTCTCAATAAGCAGAAGAACATTTCACTGCCTCCCTGAGGATGCAGAGGTCACTGATTATTGTCCACCTGACAGGAGCTCAAAGGTACACTATTAAACGTGATTTTCACAGCATGGTTTGGAGGCCAGTAATATCATCATCACCTGGGAACTCATCTGACATGCAAATTATCCAGCCTTGTGCCTGGCCCACTGGATTGAAAGCTCTGGAGATGGGACCCAGCAATCTGTATTTCAACAAGTCTCAGAATGAATGCAATGTACACTGAAGTTTGCAAACCATTGAGCTAGGGAGTAGGATTTGGCTCATTATAGCACTTTGCCTCAGGAGTCAATACTCCCCTGATAGGAGGTGAAAACAAAAGCAAGTTGATTAGAAAGTAACTGTGCTGGGAAAGCTAGAGAAAGTGATTCATTTCTTCAATACTCACTAACAGAAAATGTCACAAAAGAAGCAAGGCAGATAATCCAATGAAAGATCATGAGTCACCATTCTCAATAGCATCTATCTTCTATGTATATTGCTAAACAATCCATATTTGTTTGCTGACAGTTATACTTGTTAACCCAAACCAAGAATAATCTCTTTAAATAATATAAAAATAGACGTAAAATTAGTGAAACTTACCATATTAGTGAGCAATGAATTTGGCTGAAAACAACATATGCCTAAGATAAACACATATTATTCATTCCAATCAGGCTCATTAAAGAAAAAATGGCAAAAAAAAAAGTTCAATCTCTGGTTGTTAATGAAATATAAGGCACTGATGTCCTAACAAGAAGGTTTATTTTTCAAATACACTCACGACCTTATTTACAATGTGACAAGTCCTACTGTTTTTAACACTATGGTAAAAGCGCATTGTAATGACTTGGAAAAATGAAGAGAGAACAGTATACAATATTGTGTCCATACCCATCTGAAACATCATGTGTTTCCTAGACTTCAATAATTTTTTTTTTTTTTTTTTTTTTTGGACAGGATCTTGCTATACAGCCCAGGATGGCCTCAAACTCACGATTCTCCTGCTTCTACATTCTAAATACAGGGATTGCAGGTATACACCACCACATTCAGCTACAATACATTCATTATAGGCTGGGATTTAGCTCAGTTGTTAGAGCGTTGCGCTGCAGTCTGTGAGGTCCCGAGTTCAATTCCCAGCACCGCAAAAATGGGAGAAGGGCCTGGCAATCCACTCCCAAGGCAATCCCAAAACAGTCAGCCATTGAAAACCCTATGAGGGTCGCTATGAGTTGGATACTGACTCGATGGCACCTAACAACAACAACATTCATTATAAAATTTATATTTCTCATAACAACCAATGTTCATATCGCTACATTATATAGACTCCACTTTCGAGGGGTTGTTTTGTCCTTGAAAGATTGAGTACATGAATACAGAAGAGACATATTAAAATAAACCATTTATTAAAGAAAAGACTCTCAAGGCCTTGCACCATTAGTGAAGGATAATTTCATGGGGTGATATAGAGCACAGTAACCAAGTTATAGATAAAAGCAGACTCCCTGCTATAGAACATTACACAGACGTCAGTGAGGCTGGAGTGGTGCCAGAACTCCCCAACTAGGAACATGAGTCACATAGGTTTACACAGAAAAGGGGAAGGAAAAGTAGTCCTGGAACCCACTTATGTAGCTTTGGTAAGTGACAGCAGATGTCTTTCATCCACAGTTGCTTAGATATTTCTTTATTAAAGCAATGATAACCCAGAGAAGATACTGATATATGGACACTAGTGTGACAAATCACTTCAATTTAGATTGTATATTTCTCTTTTCAACTTTTTTCAGAGACACCTAATTTTATCCCCATATGCTTTGAAAATAACATTTTTCCACTGCATTTAAACAAGCATATGGTGAAATAATTTTTAGTGTTATCTTTTAAATGAAGTGAAGAAGAATTGATGTAGTATATAATGCCACTAACATAGAAGGAGCTTGAAGACCTTTGAGATATACCATCAGAACCAGTGGATTAATAAATTTCTTGACATATTTTGCAGTTTAATTAATCAGTGTCTTGAGACTATGTCATTTCACATCAAGATTTGAGTGTACATGGGTTAATTTAGTAATGGATATCTTTTTAATTGGATTTGAAATTAGGGTACATGTCTCTAAGGACTTTTAACTGGTCAGGGTAGTCAGAAGTATTAATTAAGGCACTTCAGAATAGTAACTTATCTTCTGAATGCCGTTTGGTCCTCCTGAGTTCACAGATCCATGAAAGTGTTTCTCTCAGTATGAAAGTATGCCCATAATTTTGGGAGTTATAAAAAAATTAGTCATTCCAGGCACTATGGCACTATGCAATCCCAGAGACTCAAGAGGCTGAAATAGGAGGAGTTTGAGGCCCAGGGAAGCTGGAGCAATTTAGCAAGACTTTGTCTCCAAAAAAAAAAAAGAAATTAGTCAAATGTCAAATTAAGACGTGAAGTTTTTAAAATTTCATCTTAGGTCTTCTCTGACTGACTTTTACATTAGTTTACTGAAAACACACTTGTAGTATCAGGCAAATTTTAATTTTGTGTTATCTGAATGCCTAGGTAGACATTTTTATTCCCCTTGCAGTGCTGGGGATCAAACTCAAGGCCTTGTACATGGCTAGGCAAGCACTCTACCACTAAGCTACAGCCTAAGTCCCCTCACCCAGCCTAAGTCCACTTTCTATCAAGTAAGAATATATTGGGCAATATTATCAAATTTGTTGTTGTTAGGTGCCCTTGAGTCAGATCTGACTCATAGCAACCCTATGTACAACAGAACGAAACACTACCCAACACTGTGCCATGCACATGATCATTTTATGATTAGCTCAATTTTGCAGTCACTATGAGTACAGAGTGGCACTCTACCAACTGAGCTAAACCCAAGCCCTACATAGAAGGGTGTACATATCAAATTGTATACAAAAAAGGCCATAGAAAATTACAAAATAATTTGGAAATCTAGCTATCTATACATAACCAGAAAAGTGAAATAATGATAAAAAATAAAATTGGCAAGAATGACCTTTTATACTCCAGTGCATTAAATCACCTCCTGAAGTAGGGGGTCAGCAAGGAAGCCTTATTATTGTGTCCTATAGCTAAGGAAGTTTGCAGCTATCCCCATTACCAGCCCCAGAGCTAATACTTATTTTGCCCAAGTACATATCTATAAACCCAAATCTCTCTTTTCTACATCACTTCTGCTCTTCTGCCCTCCCCCTCATTCTGCATCTCTGTTTTGTGGGACAGTTTTATTTGGTTGGTTGGTTAGTTTGCAGGTGTTTTGTTTTGTTTTGTTTTGTTTTGTTTTTTGAGACAGGATCTCACTATGTAGTCCAGGTTGGCCTCAAACTTTCAATCTTCCTTCCTCCACATGGGATTTCAGGTGTGCAACACCATGCCCAGCTCCATTTCTGTTTCTGAATAGTTCTGCTGCAGTACTCTGGATCACTCAATCTCAGCTCAATAAATAAGCATCCAAGTAGAAACAAACATAGGAAGAGAAATAGTTATGATTGTTGTTGTTAGGTACTGTCAAGTCGGTATCGACTCATAGCGGCCCTATGGACAACAGGTGAAACACTATTGTCAGTGCTTTTCTGCTATTCATAGAATTTTCAATGGCAGATTGATTTTTGCCAGATTTCTGCCAGATTCTTCTCCCAATAATTATGATAGGAGATACTAAAAATAACTTCCATAGTGCTTTTTTTCTTTATGTAACAGTTAACATCGCCCCCAAATATCATTATTAGTAACAATGTTGTTAGGTGCTGTGGAGTTGGTGTCCCCGACTCACAGCGACCCTCTGTACAACAGGCAAAATACTATTGTCAGTGCTTCTCTGCTATTCATAGGGTTTTCAATGGCAGGTTGATTTGGGGGAGTGAGTTGCCGGGTCCTTCTCCCATGGAGACCTACAGTATCTGGTGTTCCCAGGCAATCTCCTATCCAAGTACTAACCAGGCCCGACCCTGCTTAGCTTCTGAGATCTGATGGGATTGAAAGCCACAGTGCTATGACAGCAGGTTTAGTAACAATAAGAGATATTTAAGATCCCATCTGTCCAGAACAACGGTTGAAATGCAGTGGTCATTTAGCACATGAATAGCAGTTTACATATTAGGGATTCCCAAGCTAGGAATGAAAAATCCAGGCAATAAGCATAAACCTGGACATTTAGCTCTGATGTAATCAATCAGCAGTAGAATCATAGCTTGAAAGGCAAGGATGAAGGAATAAGGTGATGTAAGTTATGTTCTGGAAGAAGATAAGGAAAAGTCTATACAATAAGCTTAACTGCTTCCATAAGAATAGCAGGGGCAAATTTACAAATTTTAAAAATTGGGAGCAAAAACACATATGTATTTAGAATGAGAGCTAACAAATTGCTAATGTTTAGTAGTTGACATCCCTTTTACAAACTGTTTTTCTGTATTTTTATCTATATTCTTTGTTCACCTTTTCAAATGACAACAATTTAGTCATATTTTCTATACAAAAAATAGAAAAGTAATTGAGTCTCACTTCTAACATGACTGACAGATTTGTTTTTATTAGATGGTAATAGATCTAAAACATCCTTTTAATTTCAATGCTTCATTTCCAATGTCAAATAAATTTGGGAAAACCTCTCTGTCATTCCCTTATGTATATGACTTATTTCTGGTGCTATATACTTCAAATCTTGTTTATCTCTGCTATCCACATGTTTTCAATGCCAAAGACAGGTCCACATCACAATATGTTCTCTGGTCTTACATACAAATCAGTACCTTGTTTTGCAACTACATGTTAATATAAAATACGCATCAGCAACTTTCTTCTTATAATATTTCTCTGTAAGCAGGTTGCATGATACAGAAGCATTTAGAGTAATAGGTGAATCTACACCCTCTTTTAATTGTATGTTGAATGGGATAAATCATATGAATTTGCCAATAATCTCCTCTTCACCAGAGCAGTTACTTCTTGTGCTTTGTTTTCTTCCAGACTTTCTTAGATAGCAGTGCTGACCAAATTATCCAATTATTCAGAAAACTCAATGAAACATTTGATCATATTTATTTTTAATAACTATGTTCATACCTGGGCTGGGATTTAGCTCAGTTGGTAGAGCATTGCACTGCAGTCTCTGAGGTCCCGTGTTCAATTCCCAGCACCACAAAAATGGGAGAAGGACCTGGCAATCCACTCTCAAGGCAACCCCGAAACAGTCGCCATTGAAAACCCAATGAGGGTCGCTATGAGTCGGATACTGACTCGATGGCACCTAACAACAACAACAACAACAACAACAACAACATGTTCATACCCAGATGTTGAACAAGAAAAGTATCCCTTTTCATGCAGACCCAAATCAGTTTTACAAAGACATTATTCAGAAAGAATGTATGTAACAAACCAGAATGTCTTACATTTAAAAGTACACATAACAAGTGTAGATGCCTTCATTTGCAGGAAGTAGGGGGATGTTTTACTATTTATATTACTTTATTATTGTAAAATGTTTAAATACACAGTTTACTAAACAATGGATAGTAATTCCAAAGTACCTAAAACAAAAGGCAGATTTAATGCCACAAAACAAAAACAGTATTTCCATAAAGTTAAGTGGAAGCATCCATTCACACTATTGTTAGCATAGCTATTACATTTCTGATTTTTGTCCCAATGACTTTACAAAATTAAAAAGCTCTAGAGGCCTTTTTACTCTAAATTTAATAGTTCACTAAAATATACATGGGCTGGGATTTAGCTCAGTTGGTAGAGTGCTGCGCTGCAGTCTCTGAGGTCCTGAGTTCAATTCCCAGCATCGCAAAATGGGAGGAGGGCCTGGTAATCCACTCCCAAGGCAATCCCGAAATAGTCAGCCATTGAAAACCCTATGAGGGTCTCCACAGCACCTAACAACAGCAACAACAAAATATATATACCTAACAATATTTCTTTATTGCTCATTTGGTCCTTTAGGAAATTCCTGTAGGAACAAAAAAAACTATTTAAGATGTCAAGACAAAATGAATAAACTCTCTTTGATTACAAACGATAGTAAAATGTCACTGAAAGGCAGCCATTCTCAAATATTAGAATTACCTGGAGAGCTTTTAAGCATTCCCACAGACAAATATACACACTATCCAGACCACATCCCTGAAAAATTAATAAAAATTCCTTCATTGAAGGCCCAGGCATCAGTATTTTTAAAGGTCTCAAGTGATTCCGATTTGTGTTCAAAGCTGAGAACACTTGGTTTACAGTATACTTATAATCAGCTGGCAGGCAAGAGCAGATTAGAATGCATATTAGAAAGTGAAGAAAAAAGCACTTTGAATTGCTTGATTTAATTCAGAAAGAAAAGCTGTCCAAAGTACCAAAGTTGAAGAAAAGAGTCATTCCAGAAACATGGAGTAGCCTGATTTGGCTATAGTAACAGAGCTTACAAGGTAGGCTAGACCCACATACTACAACCAGTGCCCCAAAGTGCTAATCATCATTTGATGCTTTAGATGATGAGATCCTAGATTTGGGACTGACGCTGTAATAAAATCACATTTTGTAGGAGCATGGAAGAAAAATGAGTATGTTTTGCTTAGGGGAGAAATGTAAATAGTTTGCAGCAGAGGCAGACTGTGGTAGATTAAAGATGATTACAAATTATTTGATAGTCTTCTCACTCAGAGGCAGAATCTGCTTCCTCTGTCCTTCAGTCTCCGTGACTGTTTTGACCAAAACCGAGTATGGCAGAAGTGGTGTAGTTCTGACTTCCTGGGGTGATTACTGTGCCTGTCAATGATAAAATTCTCAGAAAACGTTTGTTGAAATTACAGATAAGAACCAACTCTCTGTTAAAGTCAGGACAGAGGATTATGTTAAATATTCATCATTTTATGTGGTCACATGATCATTTATTGGAGGCTATATGCCAGGCAATATGCTAAATACTTTTCTATATGCATTATTAATTGTATTATAACAATTATGTAAAACAATTACTGTTATCTCCACTATTGAGATGAAAACAGGAGATTAAGTAATGTGTATATTATCATACAGTTAGTATGTAGCACAATGAGTATTCAAATCTGGATCCCTCTAATGCCAGTGGTCCTCTTGCTTTCTCTCTTCCTTCTTTCACTGTTTCTTTTTAACTTTTTTTAAAGTTATTCAAATAAAAGATCGAAAGAAAAATACAAACAGTGCAAAACTATATACAGTGAAAAGCATCTCTCTCTCCCACATCTGGCCCTATCATGCAATTCTATTCCTCAAAGACAAGCATTGTTGCTAGTCTCCTCTGTGCCTGTCTAAACCCATCCTATACATAGACACATTTTTGTTTTTGTTAGGTGCCCTTGAGCCGGGTTCAACTCACAGCAACCCTACATACAGAATGAAACACTCCACGACACTGTGCCATGCCTAGCACTGTTGTCAGTGCCTCTCTACTATGCATAGAGTTTTCAATAGCTGATTGTTTCAGGTAGGAGTGAGCTGCCAGGTCCTTCTCCCTAGCCTGTAGCACCTGGTGTTCCCAGGCAGTCTGACATCCAAGGACTAACCAGACTGGCCTTGCTTAGCTTCTGAGATTAGGCGGGATCAGATGCTAGTGTGCTATGGCTGCAGAAACATGTATACATAGGTGTATCTTTTTTCATACAAATGGTATCATGTTAAATAGTTATTCAACTTTTTTCAAATACACATCTACAAAATTCCTAAACAATATACTACATCCCCATACACACACACACACAAAAAAAATTAAATTCTTAGAAATCTGAAAGTAACTTCAGTCTACTTGTTTAAACAATAACACATTAATGTAGCAAAAACAAATCAAATACTTTATTCCTTGGGTTTTTTTTTTTTTCAATTAAGCCTTTTAAATATCTGTTCTAATCCTTGTAATAGGATTAAGGATTAAGGAACATGTTAAGGAGCATCAAGTATTATGCTCATTAAGCAAAGAAAGAGTCAATGTAATAAGTAATCATATTTAAGTTTTATTCAAGGTGTAGATATCTACAGGATTTTGAAAAATGAATAAATAACAAGTTTAGGTCTGGCACTATTTAGCTGATTCTAACTAACCACTGAGGAAAAACATATGAAAGCTATAAGAAGAAAAAATGTATGAATACTTTCCACAACATTCTTTTTAAATATTCTGAACCTATGGCTAATTGCCATATGGAAAAAAATCTTAGCTACCACTTATACTGGCTTTGCTTTCATCTATTATTGATGCAAAGTAAAATTTGAGCAGAAGTTTCCTGAAGAAGTAGTGGAAAAGTTTTATTAGTATAAAACAAGAAAATATTTTACAAAAGATGAAAGGACAATTTTGCAATATGACAGATTAATTCAATACTTCAAGAATCATTCTCCTGGAATAGGCATTTATGTTCAAAATATGAAAAAAATTATCAAACTGCATCTTTCAGGATAGATTTGGCCAATAAATGTCATACAGAATAAAACTATCAATTAATAAAACCTGTCTTTCCTTTAGCAGCCAAAAAAAAAAAAGGCCCAAATGTTTGGTTATAAATTTTTCAACACATCTAGGTAGCTTATACATCAAAATGACACCATAAATAATAGATATGGGAATAATTCACATTTGTCTTAGTTTGGATTTTCCCCAGCAGTACACTCTGTGACCAGGATTCTACTGCAAGTAAGCTCTAGGGAGGAGATCCCAGGAGATGTGGCAGTGGAAGAGGAAGTCAAGGAAATCTGTTTGATCAAGGCAGTTGCCACTGTGGACAGACTTTATACTAGACACAGGGGATTTGACAGTCAGTGCCCAAGGCATGGTCAAAAAACTACAATGAGTATTGAAATTAAAAATAAATTTATTACAGTAAGAGACATATTGCCATTAGTCACCCTCAAAATAGTCCCCCTGGTTTCAAACACACTTATGCCTTTATTCTTGCTGCTTTCTGAAGCAGTTTTAGAAGTCCTCTTTTGTGTCTTTAGTTTTATCCCTATCATGACAATGCCCTGTATCACACATTACTTCTGGCATGGCACTTCCTATTAAATAAAAATATAACAGTGTATCCTCATCCACCTTATTCTCAGATCTAGCTCCATGCAACTTCTGCCTCTTCCCAAAAATCAAAATGACCATGAAGGTAAACATTTTGAATAAATAGAGGACATCAATAACTATTTATGAACAATGAAATTTGAGTTTCACATAATTTTATGTGCAATGAAATGTTATTCTTCTTTCAGCTTTTTTCAACCATTGAAAAGTGCAAAGGCTATTCTTATTTTGTAGTTATAAAAAGCAGGTGGTAGACTGAATTTTGCCTATGGGCCACAGTAGGCCAACATTGTGCAGATACCTACCTATGTAAGTGAAGAACACTGTGAAGATGTTTACACCATGAAGACACTTAACACACTTTTATAAAATCACTAAATAAATAACTTTCAATTTTTGACACTATCACATGGTATCATTTTATAACACAAAAAGGACCCCATTATTTTCATTTTAGTTTACTGCTCTATCCTGGAGTTACTAATGAACGAGTAAATGAAGTGAACTTGTATATGAAAATCCAAGTGAAACAAATTTTTTCAGACTTGTTTAAAAACTTATAGAGTTTGTATTATTAACCTGTTGTTCTAAATCATAGTAATCTTACATCTGATGACTACTAAAAAACAATGAATTACTATGTCACAGTTTTTTATGACAGTGTTGATTTGTATATTTAAACCAACTGTGAAGTCTACAAAATGCAATCTAAATAAGAAACTACAGAATGCCATTTTATAGAAGACACTTGGGTAAACTGGTTGGAAGGTAGGAATTGTCTTGGGCTATGTTTGCATAGTAAGCACATTACCTACATTTATTTATCTGTTCATTTTGAGACAGGACTCATTATGTAGCCTTAGCTTCCTTGGAACTTGCTGTGTAGTCCAGGGTGGCCTCTAACTTGCAGTACACCTCCTTGCAAGTGTGCATTACCACACCCAGCTCAATCCCTTAATCTGAAGGCTTGATGATGGCCAAAGTTCCATTTTCTGAAGCTGCTTCAGGCTAACCAGAGACATAGACTCTGTCTATTCAGGATTTAAAAGTTTCAGCCTATCTGATCTAAAGGGGAACATGAGAAAGTCCAAGCTTGGAGACTGGAAAGTTGTCATTCAGTGGGAATCTGGAAGGCAACCATTGAAGACATCAGACTGCACAAGCAGTAAAGCATACAGTAGATTGTTATGCCTAATCTTAGGATTAGAACAAAGAAGATAAAGACTTTTTTCCACCATGGGATACCTGAGACCCATGGTGCTAGTAAATCACTAACCCTTACGGCAGAATCAGACATACATTTAACTTGGGCATATACATCTTGCACAACTAAAGACACATTGCCCAAGTTCTCAGTGATATACACACAGTATTCTGCTTAAATAAGGGCACAGATTCCCCCTTGTGCTGCTGTCAAAGAATCAATAGTCATCCAAGGCGTAAGATGTCTGTCCTCATCATCTAAACATCTAAGAGTGAAATCCCTTGGACTATTAAAAAAAAATGGTGATGGTTGTATATTGAGATGTAACAAAAAAAAACAAAAGAGAAATCCCAAGAAGGGATCCAGGAGTGGAATATATTAAAAGGAAAATAGTATAGCTTTGTAGTTCCTGAGTACAGATGATCATGTTAACAGTGCCTAAAAGAAAAAAAATGAAGAAGCAAATCAAAACATAAAATTATGATCACTGATAGATTTATAAATAATATATAAGTAGTTAAGATTTATTTTTCTCTTAAAGAGAAGTTGTATATCTTCTGGTGGTTCACAGATGTAAGCAACTTTGTCTTCAGGATGTCCTTGAGTCTGTGAACACTCAGAAGGGATGGGTTTTATTCTAGAGAATAAGGCCTGGACAACTTCTTGAGCTCTTTGAATCTGTGTGGGAGAGGCAGGGAACTACCTTGAGAAGATGTCAACAAACACCAGAAGATATTTGTATCATTGACAGGGAGGCTTCTGAGTAAAATATAATTGACAATCTTCTACTGGGAATGTACCTCTCCTTTGCACTGCGTGTGTGTGTGTGTGTGTGTGTGTGTGTGTGTGTGTGTGTACACACATGTATAGATATATTTTTAAGTATAATTTTTCAGGAACAAAATTTTATGAGGGGGTTTCATATAAGCTGAGACCCGAGAGAAAAGGTCAAGGAAGTATTCCAAGAAGATGATACCATTTGCAAATCATTTTGTAAAAAGAGCTTGCTATGCTTTAGAACTGTTGGAAAGCCCACATGACTAGCAGATCCCCAGCAAGACAAAAAATGAAGGAGATGAAGCTGAAGGGAAGGTCATGTAAAGCCTCTTACAACATGAAGACAGGATCTGAGAGTTTAAAAATTTTGGAGGGAAGTGAAGCTGGCTACTAATTTTTCTGACCTTATTAACTGTATTGATGGTTGCATAATTTGAAAAAAAATAAAGAATGAGGAAAGACAAATTTTACGTTAAAATCTAACCTATTATATTGGCTACTAGGTTGAAATGTGTGTGGACTCCCAAGCACAGACATCAAATAGACATTTGGAGTTCTAAGAAGAGGTTTTGACTGAAGGAATACTTTGGATGAATATTTGTCCTATAGAAGGTATTGCAAAGTATGATAGGAAACTGGATTGTTTGAAAAGCATGCTACATCATTCAATGAATATTTGTTGAATGAATAATGTTTGTTGAATGAATGAATTTAAATCTTGACCTTAGCTAAATCAATTAACTTCATTAAGCAGCAAAATATTCTCATTGGTAAAAATCAAACAACAATAACCAACTCCATTGGTTGGTTTTGCAAATAATGAGATTACAGTTATGAAGTTCTTAACACAGCATGGCCTATAATGAACTTCCACAGATGTTAACTTTCCTCCAATTGACTCCTTCAACACCCCCAATGCCACAGGTGAAACATTCTACTATATCTTTTCCAGTCTTTTATGTAACAAGAACCAAATTATCTTCTCCCCTCTCCTTCCCCCCCTTTCCCTCTTTCATTCCTTCCCTTTCTTCCTTCTCTTTCTCCTTCTTTTCTCTCCCTCTCTGTCAAAATGTGTTATTGTTTGAATCTAAAGTGTTCACATAAAGGTCATGTTTGAACACTAGGTCCCCAAGTGGTGGTGCTGTTTTGGGAGGCCATGGAACTGCAGGAGGTAGGACCTACCTGTGGGAAGTAGGTCATGGGGCAGGCCTGGCCCCAGTTCAGGTAGCTCTCTCTGCTCCAGTCTGCCACAATGTGAAGAGGTCCTTCACCACAAGCCCTGCTGGTATCTCCTCCACCATGCTTCTTCACCACTATGCGCTGAAACTAACACAAGCATAAGGCTTCTTTCCATCACTAAAGGTACAGAAATGAACAAAGATGTGGTAGGAACAAGTACAAGCAACGCTGTGCTTTTCATTATCCTAAAGATAGAATTCAAAGACCCACCTAATCTTTTTTCTCCTTTATTTATTATTCTCCTTTTCTCCTAAACGTTAGTGTGGTACAGAGTAAAATAGCATTTGCTCTTTCCATTATGCAACTCTTACATCACTTTTATGGGAGAAGGGCCTGGCAATCCACTCCCAAGGCAATCCCGAAGCACTCAGCCATTGAAAACCCTATGAGGGTCGCTATGAGTCAGATACCGACTCGACGGCACCTAACAACAACAACAACAACATCACTTTTGGTTACACTTTTATCAACTTACAAGGTTTATGGAACCTTTTGACTAGCACGTAGTAAAACTTATATGCATATTTTGGTTATGTTCCTTGTTTTTCCCATATAATCATAAAGTTACATCATTTACATTGAGATTATCCTCTCTCCCTTTGGATGCTAATCTTATCAGTCACTAAAGGGGGGCCTGAAAAATCTGTTAATTCAGCTTTTCTAACATAGATTAATATGATCAACTGTAATCATTCTTTTACAATAATCTTTGTTTTTTCCTAAAATGTTAGTACTTACGTCCTTAACTTAGACATTTTGTCAGCAGTAAAGCTGGGACAATAGTGCCCAATTTGGAGAATGGTTGTGGAAGTAATTGAGACCATCTACTGAAAGCATTTAGCACAGCTCTGGATGCAAAAATAAAATGAAAAATGTTGTTTTCAGTTGCCTTCCACTTCTCCTTCTTGAATTTTAAAAATAATTTCTAATATTAAAGTGCACAATATGTCCAGCTTGATGGTACATGCCTGTAATCTCAGCACTCTGGAGAGAGAAGCAGAAGGACTGCAACTTTGAGGCCAGCCTAGTTTCAAAAATGAGAAGACCCTGTCAATGAAGGAAGGAAAGAAAGAAGAAAGGAGAGGAAGAAAAAAGGTAAGGAGGAAGAAAGGAAAGGAGGAAGGAAGGAAGGAAGGAAGGAGAATGGTAGGGAGAGAGGGAAGGAGGGACAAAGGCAGGGAGGGAGGGAAGAAAATGTATGCATACATACATACACCACTGCAGCCCAATCTTCTAAATAAATGTAGATTTTATTCAACAAGTCCAATTTATTTTTGGAAAAGAGTATTATTTTATATTACAAAAAGGGTGGCAGTTTTACGTGTGTAATATTTTCAAAAATAAATCAAATATAAATGTAAACAAACTCACTCAAGGTTGAAACTGTCATATAAATATAGGTAGTTAATATGTACAGAAATAAGTCTTTGTTTTGGTATACAAATTCTTGAACGTAACATTTTAAGTAATATCACATATTTACCTAATGATGTTTACTAGAAAGTATGAAGTATCTAAATATCTTCAGAAAAAAGTCTCAGGGAATCTGAAAAGTTGATATTTGGACAGCAGATGGCGCCAAGCCCCCAAAAATCTACATCCCAGTCACACAACACATTCAGTTACTTGCTTTTTGACTTTTGTTTACAAGCACAATCATCTTGAGTCATGGGAAATTACTTCCCCTGGGTCAAGACTTCTTTACATACCCATAGCAGATTCTTGTTTTGCTATTTATATTTTTATCTGTCCTGTTGAGAAAATACGTTTCAGCACCAGACTCTTACCACATAAGCTCAAATGAAGAATTTATTCAATAAATACTAAACTGTGAAGAAAGAATAAGTGTTAATTTTCCTCCAAGAAATCAGATTACTTCCTTTTAATTTTTAATGTTATCATTATTTATTACTTATTTTAATTCCAAAATAATACTGCAAAAACTGATTCAAACCAACTTCCTTGAGATTGTTGAGGTTTAAAGTACATAGTAGAAATATTTCAGATGTTTTAATAAGATAGGAAAATTCATTTCTTTTCAAAGGCATTTACCATGTAGGTGTGTTTTATTTTCCACTTGCTGGTTTCAGAATTGTGAACTTTTAAATGTGTTTCTGGATGGCATTTGAAATTTTCAATTCTTCATTGTTCATCATATTGAAAGGATTCAGGTTTCTCCTATTCTTAATTTTTAAAGATAAGAAATAAAATATATTGAAATTATATTATTTGATCTTTTCAGTGGACTAAGTTAGAAATCATCAAGAAAATTAGAATTTATCATTTTTTGACCATTGAAGTTCATGTCAGTATTAATAGGTAAGGCTATGCTACTATTATTTACAACTGCCAAAATTTTAGTGAATAAGGAACAACAGTTTCCCTCAGCTAGATCCCTCCCTCCTTCCTTCCACTTCTTAAATTGTCCCTTCTATGTTAAGTTTAATTGTGCGTTTTTTATGTTTCAATTTACGAATATGATTTTTTTCCTTCCTTTGAGTTTGATTCAGCACCCACATAAGAGTGAGAACACATGGTATTTCTCTTTTTGGGCTTGTGTTCGTTCACTTAAGATGATGTTCTCCAATTCCATCCATTTTGCTGCAAATGACAATAGGAGAATGTGGGAGGGGAAGGAGGGTCAATGAGGAGTGATGAAGGGGGAGAGGTCAATCTCAATGAAAACAGCACAACTTCATGAGTATGTTGGGAAAATGGAGGAAGATAGAAAAAAACCTACTGGAAAGCTAAAATAAAAAATAGTAATAATAACAAATGCTGGCAATAATGCAAACAGACTAGATCATTCATGTAATATTGCTGAGAATGTAAAAAGGTAGATCACTATAGAAAAAAGTTTGTACTTATATCAAAATCTGGATGCACATATATAGGTAAATATTTTCACAAAAAGACATACAAGCCGGGTGCGGTGGTGCATGCCTGTAATCCCAGCATCTTGGGAGGCGGAGGCAGGAGGATCGCAAGTTCAAGACTAGAGGCAGTCTACGTAACTTAGAGAGACCCTGTCTCAAAAACTGAAAAAATGGTCTGGGGATGTTGCTCAGTGGTCCAGCACTTGCAGAGCATGCAAGCGCAAGGCCCTGGGTTCAACCTCCAGTACCACAATAAAATAAAATTAAATTAAAAAGACACACAAGTAGAAAGGAGACCATCTGTGGGGAGTGTGGGGATGGGGGATGAGGGTCATGAGAGGGGAAGAGGGAAGTTACATGAGCAATGTACAAGGAAAGGCATATATGGAAATGTCACAGTGAGACCCATTAAGTTGTACATTAAAAATTACTTTAAAAAAGTTAAAAAAAAAAAAAAAAAAGGAAAGAATAAAAGAAACAACAGTTTGCTGGGTGCCATGATGAAAGCCTATAATCCCAGCAACTCAGGAGCTGAGACAGAAATATGGAAACTTCAAAGCCAGAGGCAGCCTGTGCAACTTAGCAAGTCTTTGTCTCAAAATAAAAAATAAAAAAGGGGCTAGGGGTGCAGTATTTGCCTAGCATGCATGAGACCCTGGGTTCAACCCCCTCAGCACTATCAAAAAAGTAGAAAGAAAAAAGGAAGAAAAGAAAAAAAATTTTTTTAAATGGCTCATTTCTTGCTCACACCTCAAGTCCAGTGCAGGTTGCTTGGGGCTTTCCCACACAAATCATACTCACTTCAGAAAACAAGCTATATATTCCTAGTCTTGACCAGGCACAATGGCCCATGTCTGGAATTCCAGCCACTTGGGAGGCTAAGGCAAGAGGATCATGAGTCCAAGACCAGAAGCAGCCTGTGCAATTTAGCAAGAATTTTAAAAAAGGAAGAGAAGGGACTGGGGTTGCAGCTCAGTGGTAGAGCACTTGCCTAACATATGCAAAACCCTGGGTTCAACCCCAACTACTAAAAAAAAAATTCCTGGCACAGGGAAAGAGGATAACCAAATCTACACATGCCCAAAAATGTTCCACCTAGAAGTAACACATTACTTTCACTCCTGTCTCATTGGCCAAATGAGTAACATGGACACACCAAACACCAGAGGACCTGAAAGGGAGAAAGTTGGAAATGTACAATGAAGAGACACTACAATTCATTACTATCAAGTCATTATTCCCATGTGCAGCACAGTTTCGGGCTACCATAACACAAAACATTTTATGCAAGTTTTTATATGTTTACCAAATCTTTGTATTTCCAGTTTTTGTAGGGTAGAAGATTAAAGAAAATGCAAAAAAGTTCTCCCTTTTATAGGCATTAAAATTGGCTGGAGAGAAAAAAAATAGATTTGAAGTAAATAAAATTCTTATGACACTCAATATTGCAGGTTTTGATAAGGTACTAAATGAAGAAGACTTATTGAAGGAGAGGAAGAAATACAGAATTCATATTTAAGTATCAGAGCATTAGAGACAACGGAAATGACCATAAGAAAAGACAGAAGTGGAAAGAAGCAAGACTGTTGAGTGTAAATTATTCAAAACATTTGACTAAGATCACCAAACTTCCCTAACCAGCAAAAATTTTGAGTTTGTGTTTTTGTGTGTGTGTTTGGGCAGCGGGGGAGGGGGGGGCGGTGAGGAGAGGGAAGAGAGGGAGATGGGAAGAAGGCAACCCTCACATTTGCCAACTTGCATTTCCCAAGAAAGATTCTTTTAAAAAATTCTGCCATCAACTATCATTATCATTTACAAAGAACATTTTATCAAAACACAAGGAAAAGAGTAGGTGCTATGGTACACACCTGTTAATTCCAGAGACTAGGGAGGCTGAGGCAGGAGGGCCTCCAGTTTGAAGCCAGAGGTAACCTGTGCAATTTAGGGAAATGCTATATATCAAAATAAAAAAACGAAGGGACCAGTTGTGCTGCCACACACCTATAATTCCAATACCTGGGAAGAAAAAGCAGAAGGCTTTCAAGTTCAATGCCAAGAAAAAAAATTAAATAAAAACAAATAAATGATGTGGGGTGAAACTCAGCAGTAGGGTACTTGCCTAGCCTTTGTGAGGTCTGGGGTTCAACCCTCTGTACTGTACAAAAGGGAAAAATCAGGAAAACAATCTCAAAATTTTTAATTTGATTAATTTTAACTATAGACAACCCTAACTGTATATCCATATTTTTGCCATTATACCGTGGGCCACTGAAAACCATCACAAGACAGCGTTTGTGAATAACTGACCTGAAATTGGAAAGTTCAAATTTTGATTGATAAGAAAATCTTCAAAACAAAGCTGAATAATTTCATCCGGTTGGCAACCAATAACTTCTGTACATCTTTAAGTGGAGAGCTGAATGGAATTGTGGGGGTGGAGGTGGAAAGAGGAAAGTAGAGAAAGAAAGAACTACCAAAATGACCCTGCAGTCACTCAGAAAGTTATGGGGACCTAGATTAGCATACAGAGGAAAAGCAGGACATTTTAGAAGGAAAACCAAAAAGAGGCCTTAAAAATAAGCCTATTTTCCCAATAGAAAACAGTGTGTTTTTTTAATGGTTTTTATAGCAAACAAAGCTTTTAAATGCGTGACGCATCAAAATGTTCCATAGATCTTGAAAGAATGCTATATAAACAAAGCTATAATTTGGCAATGAGAAAAAAGAGTATTTCAACACCATCACTGGTTGGCGGGTATCAGTTCAGTTAAGCCATCCTCTGGTCGACTTGGCCCAGGGATGCTGCAAACTGATCTTGTTTATGTAACTCTAATCGCACTTGTGCTTTGCACTTTTGTTGTGACCCATTCAGCCAGAGTCATAGGAAAATGATACTACTTACGCACTAAATGATTAGTTGTTTGTCCTTGTGTAACTCTGGAAAAGAAAAGCTTTACTTAGATTAGACTAAGAGTTATAAATTTTTATCTTCCAGTAGTTTCAATCTAACTAAATCACAGTGCTTTTCTTTTAAGTAATATAACACTTAATTGCTATGGAAAAAATATAAAAGCATTTTTTCATTACTTTTAAAACATATTTCTTTAAACAGGTCATTCTTTTCTACCATAAATAAATCCACAGGTGACATAACTTTTTAAAATCAATAAAAATTTAACATCTAATTGAATTCATTGTAATGTTAAGTACCATTTTGGGAAAGTGCCTATTGTCATATGGCTTTAAACAATAGCAATAGTGAATTTCCTCCCCTGTGTGTTTTATTTACTTGTTGTTTTGGTTTAGTTTGGTTGGATTGGTTTGATTTGATTTGGTTTTTTTGAGACCAGTTCTTGCTATGTAGCCCAAGCTGGCCTCAAACTCACCATCTTCTTGCCTCAACCTCCCAAGGGCTGGGATTACAGGCACACACCACCACAATGGGCTCCTCCCTATGTTTAAGTGTAAAACATTTCAGGCCTATTAAAACCTAAAGAGGTCTGCAGCCATAGCACCCTGACATCTGATCCTGCCTGATCTCGGAAGCTAAGCAGGATCAGCCTGGCTAGTTCTTCGATGGGAGACCGCCTGGGAATACCAGGTGCTGTAAGCTAGCAAGAAGGACCTGGCCATCCATTCCCCAAACAACTCACCATTGAAAACCCTATGAATACAGAGAAGCACTGACAACAGTGCTGGTCATGGCACAGTGTTGGGGAGTGTTTCGTTCTGTTGTACATAGGGTCGCTATGAGTCAGACTCGACCCAAGGATACCTAACAACATTTTCTCAACACTTAGTAACAACAAAACATACAGAGAATGATAGTAAATTAGATATTTAAATACTCCATGAGCTTAAAACATCAAGCATAGAATGCAATTGTCTTTGTGCCTCCACACACACACTGATCCCATCTCTTTTTTCCATATCTCAGAGACAAACACTACCTTGACTTGATGACTATCATCACCCTGCTTGCTGTTGTATCTTTACTACATATGTAAGTATCTATAAACAATAAACAGTAGTGTTGGTCACATTTTAAAACTTTATATCCACTATACTCTATCATCTGTGTCCTTTCCCATTTTCTTTTCTAATTCAACATACAGGGATTTGCCCACAGCTTGCTACACAACCTTTCATATTTTCCACCACATACTTTTACTTATCCAATCTCCTACTGTTGGACAATTAGATATGTTTCCACACCTGTATTTCAAGCAATGCTACTGTGACCTTCTTGTCCTGCTCTCCTGACACACATATGCAAGACCTTCTCTAAATTCCACACCGTCACCTGGCACAGGTTCTCACCAGCCATATGATTTTTTGTTGTCGTTTATCCTTGCCATCAACATTTCTTTTTATGAAGTTTTCTGTTTTTATTCCAGTGTGAGGGAGGCAAAATGGTGTAGCCTGGAAGTTTTAATTTCCTTTTTCCTCATTGTAAGTGAGGTTGAGCATCTTTTCCTGTGTTAATGGACATTCAGTTTTTCTCCTCTATGAAATGGCTGTTCATATCTTTGCCTGTTTCTCTATTGAGTTGCTAATTTCTTTATTACTGATTTTGTAGGAATCTTTGAATATTTGCAATATTAGTTCCTTGAAAGTTAGTAATATACACTGTAACTATCTTCTCTCGACTTATGGTCCATATTTTGACTTTTTCATACTTGCTTTTAATACAATCAAAGTAATTTTAAGAATATACGTGTACCCAACAAACACCTTTATCTCTTTCAAAGTATGGTTTGTGCTTTTTATAACCTGTGTCTTGCTTAAAACAAACAACAATAACAATAACAGAAACCACTCACAGTGCTGTGGTTTGAAAGCATCCCCCATTTAAACTTCACTGCACTGTACTGAGCCTGCAGCCGTAGCCCTGTGGCATCCGATCCCGTCAGATCTCGGAAGCTAAGCAGGGTCGGGCCTGGTTAGTACCTGGATGGGAGACCACCTGGGAACACCAGAAGCTGTAGGCTTGGGAGAAGGACCTGGCAACCCCCTCCCAAAAATCAATCTGCCACTAAAAACCCTATGAACAGCAGAGAAGCACTGACAATAGTGTTTCTCCTGTTGTACAGAGGGTTGCTATGAGTCGGATACCTACTTGACGGCACCTAACAACAACAACAACAAGCACTGTACTGAGAGGTGAAAGCCTTAAGAGGTGATTAAGTTATGAGGGCTCTGACCTAATGAAGGGATTGACTCCATTTGCTGGAATAGATTAGAAGCCTTGATAAAGATAGTCACCATCCCTTCTTCCCCTTCCAGAGGAAGGCATCACTACCCTCCATGCTGCTGAGACCCGATCAGTTTTCACAATCTTTCTCAGTACAATGTTATTGGCAGCCACTCCCAACCAGTAGCCAGCAAGATGATGCCACCTCAGCTTTATCCCAAATCATGGGTAAGGAAAACTGCATTTCTCCACAGTGACATTCTTTTTTCACTATATATGAGTGGCTTAAATATTTTGTCTTATTACTTTTCCTATTTTTAACTTTATTTTTGATGGATATGATAGTATTACTTTAGTCTCCAATCATGGACAATTTGTCTTTTCAATTATATGATACTTTAAGTGTAATTAACCACTACTACAGTTTAGTCACTGAATTCTTATATCTAATCTAAATAGATTTACTTATGTGACTAGTCTTTGATTAGAGTTTTGTTGAATTGATTGGTTGAATTAATCTGTGATGTCATTGGTGAAATACTGTTCAGAAATGCACATTTACAAGAATATCAGGTTGCAGCTGCAATACCATGAAATAATAGTATGCATTTTATATCTTATAAGGATATAATGTTTTTATTTGTTGCAAATATATAACTAACCATCTAATATATCCTGGATCCTGGACATTAGAAGATAACATCTCAACCTAAAAAAAAAGTCACCAAAAATTAGTCTAGTTTATTGGGATTGAAATGGGAACAGGTCAAGGGTGTCAAAAAACATATCCACATTTTAAGAGATATTATCTATATATTACTTTTTAAAGTTGAACTGAATTACAGTAGCAATGTGTACCATGATGTTTCCTCAAAAGATGGCATGAATCAAATGAATGCTAGCACCTCCCTGTATTCTTTAAACAGCAAAATGAAAAGATGTGAATCCATTTTTGGCACCCTCTGTCTTTAAGTTTTAGCAAGAGGCCCATGGTCTACTTGAATCCATTCACATATAACCCTCTAATGTCTTATAGTGGAACTTCCTCTGAAAGACAAATAACTGCCCCTCCCCTATCTTGCCATGTGACTTCTTTGTCCTCCTGGGCACTCTTGCCATGATGCCATCTACCATGTGGTATTGCAGCCACAGACCCTTGACAGAGGTCAAACAACTGGAGTCATCTGTTCATGGACTTTCAGCTTTCAAGCCTATAAATTAAATGTCTCTTTTCTGTATAAGGTACCAGCCTTGGGTATTTCATTATAGTAACATAAGACAGACCAAAAAAAGGGGTATTGATCAAATAAATAGATGTATTAAGGATAATGTGGAGCCAAAATTTTTGGTGTCAGAGAAGATAGTCACAAACATGGAAAGGAAGAAAATTACAAAACATCCAGTGATGCTGAATAGGAATTGAAACCATGTTATAGGTTTTAATTCATAATTTGTTATATATAGAAACAAATACGAATATAGATAATTGTTTACTAAGAGGGCTGCAAACAGACATGCCACAATGGCAAGAAGTATACCTAGCACTCAGATTCTGGCTTCTAAACATCATTCTCCACTGAAAGTTTCCTTGAAGAAATGGTTGATTCTAGGTCTGGGGCTAAGAAGGTGCAAAATGGGCCTAGAACACCTCTTTGAGTCAGAAACCCAAGGAGTTCTCACAAAGCGATGGAGATAAGCAAAAAGAACACAGGAACTAGGCACCACGGCTCATAGCTGTAATCCCAGAGACTCAGGAAGCTGAGGCAGAGGATCTCAGGGTCCAGGCCAGAGGCAGCCTATGCTACTTAGCAAGACCCTGTCTCTGAAGAAAATTTTTTTAAAAAAGGAGCCAAGGGTGGCGCTCAGTGGTAGAGCACTTGTCTATCATGTGCAAGGCCCTGGATTCAAGTCCAAGCACCACATACACACAAAAGAAAGAAAGAAAATGGAAGGAAGGGAGGAAAAGAAAGAAAAAAACACAGGAGATAGCTTGAAGGAGTTTCAGCTGACCAAATATGAAGCAATTTGAATATCAAATTAATAATGATAGTAACAGATTATGACTTATTGAATTTAGTAGACTGGTTAGTTTTTGTTTGTTTGCTTGCTTGCTTATTTGTAGTAGTGGAGAGGTTGAACTCAGACCGTTGTTCACACTAGGCACATCCCCTGCCACTGAACTGCACCCCCAGCATCCCCCCTTTTTTTTGGAAACAGGTCTTGTTAGGTTGCACAAGCTGACTGTGGTCTTGAACTCACAATCCTTCTGCCTCAGCCTCCCAAGTCACTGGGATTACAAACACGCACGATAGTACCCAGCTGAGACTCAGTAGTTTATAGTGATATCACTAAAGGAAACAAATTCATAAAATGAATTTTTTATACCAAAAGAGATATTAACATGATTTTATAGTAACTTACCAAAAAACATTTACCAGTTACCAAGGAAAAAACTAAATTACAGTGGAGAATCCTCATCACCAACCTTTTAATCACATGATCATAGTGAGTACTATCAGTAATAAGAGAAATCAAAATCATGAGCCACTAGATAGATTGCAATGAGAATACCATCAATCTTATCATAGTTCTCCCAAATGTATAATGTGAATGGAGTTACAAAGAAATGCCAGGCAAATCAAGGGACATTTTTCAAAATATTTGGTCTATAATCTTTTTTAAAGTATCATGCTAATAAACATGAAAGAACGCAGAAAGAACCATTTTAGATTGAAAGAGATTAAAAGCCACTGTAACAGCTAAACACAACACATGATTCTGGATTGGATACTTATGCTACAAAGGACACATTAGGAACAATGGGCAAAAATGAATGGAACCTGAAGATGGCAATAACATATTAAAGCTAATGTCCTGATATTGATGGTCTTATTTTGGTTATAGAGGAGAAATATCCTTATTTATAAAGCCTAAAGTATTCAGAGGTAGAGGAATATCATGTTGGCAACTTACTCTTAAATAGCCTGGGGAAGAGGTATTCTGTGTACTAGAAACTTTCCCATATGTTTGACATAGTTTCAAAAAATTTTAAATGAAACTTAAAAAAAGAAAATAAACCAATACACCATTTGTCACCTATCAGATTTGTGGAAATGTAAAAGTTTGACAATATGCTTTGTTGGTAAGGCTGCGATAAAACAAGCACTTTCATATATTTCTGTCAGGAATATAAATTGGTATAACTCCTTAGGAGGGAAATGCAGCTATGTCTTTCAGAATTACAATTGTATACATCCTTGACTAAAAATACTACTACTAGGAATTTTTCCTATGGGTATGCATGCATAAACACAAAATAAAGGTCTATATAAGCTTACTCATTGCACTATTGTTTAAGTGCTGACAATCAGAAGAACAGTGCCCATAAATAAGTTAAATTCATGAGAATATATTTGTAAATTAGAATAGAATAGGACAATAATAAAAAAAGAACTAGAAAGCTAAATAGTAAGAGAAATGATATTCAAGATGTACAGCCTAAAGACTCCAAACATAAAGAAAAAATGAAATAGAAATGGTAATTACCTTAATTGAGGGCTGGGATTTAGCTCAGTTGGTGGAGCGCTGCTCTGCAGTCTCTGAGGTCCCAAGTTCCATTCCCAGCACCGCAAAATGGGAGAAGGATGTGGCAATCCACTCCCAAGGCAATCCCGAAATAGTCAGCCATTGAAAATCTTATGAGGGTCGCTATGAGTTGGACTCAACTCGACAGCACCTAACAACAACAAATTACCTTAATTAAATCAACATACATTACATACATTTAATGAAATATCACAATGTATGCCATAAAATGTATAATTATCATGTATTAATTAAAAAGAAAAATATTAACTATATAGCATAGTGGAAAATTTTAAGAATAGTATATACAATATGAGAAATTACATGTCAAAATTAGCAGAGAAGAAAATAATAGTCTTCATTCTTGCTTATATTTGCGTAAAGAAATTCTGGGAAGTTATGTAAGAAAACAGCAAAAGTGGAGGGACAGGTGAGCACTGAGAGCCAGGATGGTAAAGACTTTATGGCCCATGTTTTTATACTTCTGTTGAAATACATGTCACTATCACCTATTCAAACATTAATTTGTTTTCTTGGATGTGATAATGGTGATGTGCTTTTCTTAAATGATATATGATGATTATTTAGGGGTAAAGTATTAACAATTGTTGGATCTAGGTGAAAGTTAAAATCATTTTCTTTTTCTTATAACTTTTCTGTAGATTCAAAATTTTTAAAAATAAAAAGTTGAAATCAAAACAATAAAACATTAGTTTTGAAAAGTGGTCATTAGAAATTATTAGTTTCCTTAATTAAGAAACTACTTCCCTTTTCCCCTCAAATAAAGGGTTCTTGGCTGGGTGTGGTGGCACATACCTGTAATCCCAGGTATGTGAGGCAGAAGCATGAGAATTGCAAATTCAAGCCAGACTGGAGTACATAAAGAGATCTTGTCTCAAAAACAAACAATCTGCTGGGTGTGGTGGTACACATCTGTAATCTCAGTGACTTGGGACGCAGAGGCAGGAGGATCGCAAGTTCCAGGCCAGAGGCAGCCCAGGTAACTTAGAGAAACCCGGTCTCAAGATAAAAAATAGAAAAAGGGACTAGAGGTGAAGCCGAATGGTAGAGTACGTACATATTATGTGAGATAACCTGGGTTCAGCCCCCCCAGTACCTCAAAAAATAAAGATTTTAAAAAGAATCAATCAATCAAATTCACGATCCAGTAAGATAGCTCCTCACTCCTCTTCCCAGTATTCTCCAGATTGTCACATTCCATTCTCCTCATAAATACCCAGAAACTTAGCCTTGTCCTCAATTCCTCCAAACCTACTTACCATCTCTTTACGGAAGTGAATGGGGCTGGGATTTAGCTCAGTTGGTAGAGCGCTGTGCTGCAGTCTCTGAGGTCCTAAGTTCAATTCCCAGCACCCCAAGAAAATGGGAGAAGGGCCTGGCAATCCACTCCCAAGGCAATCCCAAAACAGTCTGCCATTGAAAACGTTATGAGGGTCGCTATGAGTCAGACACGACTCGATGGCACCTAACAACAACGAAAGTGAACAAAATAAAAACCCTTACTTGAAAGGCAATTTGTCCTTATTGGTTGTGGGAGGAGAGTAGGGAACTACTCCCAAGTACTTTATCAAAGTATTTTTTTCTATATAAGTGCATTCTTTGCCCAAGAGAAACTCTAATGAATAGGATTTCCTCCACCACAATGACATTTTCATTTGCTCCTTAGTGATGGCCCTTACCTGCATAGCCTTATCCACCTCTTGATCCTCTCCTGCTTTTCATTTTGGTGAGTGCTCATATGTAAGTACCGCCATGCCTCTTATTTAACGCTGAACTAAGCTTTATCTACCTCTAAAGAGGCCAAAGGCCCCACCCAAATTTGGAAAAATATTTTAGAACGAGTCAAAACTGAAGGTTTTTGGCTCAAATTCAAGATGAGAAGGATAAACAAACCCTGCCCAAATGGAATCTAGTCCTGATAGATTTTCCTGCCTTTCTTTTTTTTTTTTTCCTGCCTTTCTAATTAGAGTCAAATGTTTGAATTTTTCCCAAATTGCCTCTGATGAAATCCTGTATTATTTCCCTTATAAAAGAAAATTAACTAATATTTATACTGCTAATAAATTTATTGCAATGCATGCTAGTTTTTCAGTTTATTTGCCATGGAGTCTCATGAGTCTCCACTGTGGAATGGCCCAGTGAGTTCCATTTTTTGTTGAACTGACTCATCTGTTCCCTGGGCCACATAAAAGAAACATGGAAGCCAAAAGTGGTCACACCACCACCTCACATAAATCTTTTCTATTATTTTTTTCCCTGTCAACAATATAAAGAGCCATAGGAGAAGATTCCAGGATATTAAGGATCAGTTAACAGTGGAAAGGTGAAATCTTCCTACTAATCATATTTCAAAATAATACTAACAGTAATGATCCCAAACAAACCAACAGCACATTTCATGATCTACTGTAGGTTTTATGCCATTTTATTTCCACAATTTAAACTCAATATAACTATTCACAGGCTGGGGTTTAGCTTAGCTGCAAAAGTTCTGCTTCACATTCTCTGAGGACTGGGTTCAATCCCTAACACCACAAAAACAGAAGAAGGACACTGGCAATCCACTCCCAAAACAATCAGCCATTGAAAACCCTATGTGAGGGTCACTATGAGTCGGACTGGACCCAACAACATAATTACTCACATTCTATGCCAAGAAATGAATAAACATAATGGAATTTTTCCAGATCATACAGGGAACAAGCCTGTAAGGTACCTGAGTAAGCTTATACTCCATGATTAGAACAAATCTCTGTGATTATTAAGTTTAATAATTCTATTAATAATGGTTATTTCCAAGTTCAAATGAGTCTTAAATTTTATGAGACTACCAAATACCTCAAGAACAGCACCTGCAGAGGCTGGGAATTCCAGAAAAGAGGAGCTAAAAGGTTAATTTATTCTGGCAGAAGGATGATTAATACAAGATAAAATTACTTATCTCTAATTAACCTAGTCTATTATTGAGTGCTTAATGAGAAAGATATGGATATCAAAAATGTCACTCACAAAGAATTGAGCTGAGAAAGTTTGAATAAAGTACTGCTCTGAAAATGAAAATCGTTATGTTTGTTAGCCATTGGGAATGTTTTAAATCACCTTCACATTTAATCTGAAACCTACAATTCTTCTTTATTCAAACCTCTAATAAAGGGAACTATGAGACTTAAGATTAACAAGTACATTTTAACATCAACCTAAGTAAAACTAGTCTTTCAAAAGTCTTAAAGGGAAATCTGTCTACTTTTTTAAATTCTCTTAAGCCTGCCTATACACAAAGGTCTTCTACTAAAAATAATAAAATATTTGAACATTGTTCCTGAACTCTGGGGTGTTTTGATTATTTGAGACAAGGTTTTGTTTGCTATGTAGACTAGATTGGCCTTGAACTCCCAATCCTCCTGCCTAAGCCTTCCAAGTGCTGGGACTACAGGTGTGCGCCACAATGCCAGATTGAGCTATGTTTTGGACCAGTGATTTCCCCATAGGCCTAATTCCTTTCCTGCACTCTGTCACCTCATGCTCACCACTCTGACCTGCCATGTCCCAATAGGATGTCAAATAAAACAATATTATTCAGTAATAGTATTTCTGAGGACCTTGGATAAAAAGAGAACATATCATCAATTGCCTAAAAAGGGCTGGGCACAGTGGCCCACACTTGTAATCCCAGAGACTCAAGAGGCAGAAGCAGGAGGTTCACAGGTTCAAGGCCAGAGATGTCAGGTTCTTTCTGGGGTTTCTCTCTGTGTGTGTTGTGGGTGGAAGCAAGAGGTGAGTGCCCCGACAGTGCACCCGGTGGTGAGGCTGTGACCAGAGAACAGGGCGTCATGCACAGGATAAAAGGACAGGGGTTTATTCACAAAGGAGGGGGAAAGAATGGAGGATTAGGGAGAGGGGAAAGGAGAGTTGGAGAAGGGAAGCACTCAGCTGCTGTCTGCCACTGGGGCAGAGACTCCTGGGTGTCGTTGCCCTTCCAGCTCGCAAGTTTTGCCACTTCAGAGGCCCTGTGCTTGACTTTCAGAGGCTTGCCTTTCCGAGTCTTCCCTCTTGAAGCTGTTGGTCCATGTAGCATATCCAGGGTTGTAGAGGTCGGGGCTGGATAGAGGTGGCAGGTGCATTGAAGTATGATGAAGGTAGGTTGGAGGAAGGCTGAAGGCTAGACTAGGCTGACGAGTAAATGGGCCTTGGGCCCTTAAGGAGCTGTAAGGATCTGGTTAGCTTCTCTTGGATGGTGTCCAGAATGGCTGTTGAACTCTGAGCGCCGGAGTTTATATGGCCTGATAGTCAGCCAATCAGGGGAACAGGGTTGGATCAGAAATGATCAATCAGGCACCAGGCGGGTTTTAGATGCTACCATATCTTGGGTGCTACCATATCTAGGAGGGGGGAAGAATGAGATACCCGGATGTATGGCAAAGGTGATCTGTTGCTATCTTGCCCCATAGAATTCAGTGGGAGCAAATGATTCAGATATAGGGTAAGGGTCATTCACCCCAGAGGAGACGGGTCAGTCCTCCAAGTGGGCTAGATGAGCTCCTGGGACCGACTGGGGTACTCTCTATCCCCTTGGGAATTCCAAAAAGAGACACCCTGTGTAAATTAAATTGTCTGAATTTAAAAGATAAAAAGGGGGCTGGATGTGCTGTTCAGTGGCAGAGCACTTGCAAAATATGTGCGAGGCCCAGAGTTCAGCCCCTAACCACTATAAAAAAACAAAACAAAAAAAGAGCGTAAGAAGGTGGTAGAGGAAACTTCCAACACATTCATTCTAGGTTTTCCCCTTCTTATGAACTGAATGCTAGTGTCCCTCTTCCCCAAGATGCAAATGTAACCTAACCTACACTGTGATGATATTAGGAGGCGGAGATTTGGGGAGGAAGTTAGGTTATGACAGTGGAGCCCTCTTGAATGGGTCTGGTGCCCTTGTAAGAAACGCACTTGCCCTCACTCTGCTTTCCAACACATGGAAGACACAGCAAGAAGATAACCATGTGCAAAACAGGAGGAATACTCTCAACAGACACTGTGATCTTAGAATACCCAGCCTCTATATCTTCGAAAAATAAATATTTGTTGTTTAACCCAATGTATTGTTTCCTATTATAGCAGTCTGAATTGACTAAGATACTCACATATCATTGGGTGCAAAGGAGGACCTTCCTGTTTGACTCAACATGAAGGAATGCAGGAGAGAGGAGAAAAGAAAAAACCCTGGAGTTACCCAACAGCTGCTTAAGGAGCTTGGTATGTGGACTAAAGGGAGAAATGGGTGCCCTTCTCTTCAGGCCTCCTCAGTGATAAAGTAGACCAAGATAAACAACCCTAAAAATTGCACAAAGTTATGAGGAGACCACCAAGAGCAATAAAATGATGAAACAGTTTTTGAGGAAGGGTGCTACCCCACGTCCAATAAGCAACTCCACCACCACTAATATTCCTCCTTGCTGACAATGGAGTTAGATTCTAAAGGGGGAGCTGGAGGGATTATATTTGAATCAGATTTGAGATTGCATTTTTACACTGGTGTGAAATTAGTTTGATTTGCTTTTTTTTAATAACTGGAAGCAATGAGAATATTATGGAAAGTGATCAAGAAGTTATCTTGGGAGATTTTACAAAGCCCTACTGGAAATTGTGATTGGAGGAAATAAACATTATTGTATTAATATCCACTAAGTAGAGTGTGCTCAATAAAACTGATTACACTAAAATATTGACTTTCTAAAGCAGGCTGGGAGGGTGTTTTGCAGGGATAGGAGTTAGAAATTGTCATGATAATAGTAAACAATGAAAACAACAAAGAAACCAAAGTGAATTCTTAAATGTAGATTTTATGGAAGGAGATTTTTTAAAGACAAAAAAATCATTCATATTTGATTATATTATATAAGTTGAGGATACATACTTATCTCTTTATTTTCCCAAAGGAAATATTTTTAGTAATATCAATCTTGGATTTGCATAATATCTTAAAGTCTTCCATGCACTATTATATACTTTATCTTCCAAGCAAGAAAACAAACTCTCATTATTCATTTTTATATACGCATTGCACATGACAGAAACTAGACCCTAGGAAACAGTGATTCTCAAATCAACCTATCACCTTTTACCTATTTGTCTCTTTGCTGTTGTATACTGCATTGTGGTCATTATTTTATACTCATTGAAGACCTGGAGAAGGAGGATAGTTTACATTATTTTTAAAACTATGTGTATTATTTTTGAAATTAAGAAAAAATAAAGTAAAAACCATGAGCATTTTATTCATTGTTTTCCTCTCCATATTATGCTTTAACCAGCATAAATCCAATACTCACACATAAAATGTACCGATGCTTAACATATACTGGTTGTGCCAAAGTAGCTTCCATTCTCCTTCTGCAAATAGTTTTCCTTTGAGCAGTGGTCCCCAACCCCTGGGCTGTGGGATAGTACTGGTTTGCAGTCTGTTAGGAATGGCACCACACAGCAAGTGAGCAGCAGGCTAGTGAATGAAGCTTCATCTGTATTTACAGCTGTTCCCCATCACTTGAATCATCCTGGAATCATCCCCACCACCCTGTCCATGGAAAAACTGATTTTCACAAAGCCATACCCTGGTGCCAGAAAGGTTGGAGATTGCTGCCATTCAGGCTCCACCCAAACTCCATCTCACATAGTCTTGGTACAGCTGTCAATCTCCTGGCCACCAGCAGTTACAAAATCCAAATAGGCACAAGGTTTTCTACTCACTTATTCCATCTTTTTCTGCTTTAACTGTTTACCTGACAAAAACTGCCTTCTGTACTTCTAGACCTTGAAGCCACTTGAAGGCCCTGGGTTCAACATCCAAGTATCACACACACACACACACACACACACACACACACACACAAATGATAATTTCCTTCTGTTTTAATCCTTACCCAAAATAAGATCTGAAATAACCAGATCTTACTTAATCAGTTCCATCACATGTCTGTCAGCTTGTTGTTCTCTGGGGACTTGTGTATTACTGTGATGCTGAAAGCTATGCCACTGGTATTTCAGATACCAGCAGTGCCACCCATGGAAGACAGGTTTCAGCTGAGCTTCCAGAGTAAGACAGACTAGGAAAAGTCCGGCAGCCCTCTCCCAAAACAATTTTCCATTGAAATCCCTATGAATGGCAGAGAAGCACTGTCAAATATAGAACCGGAAAATGAGCCCCCAGGTTGGAAGGCATGTAAAAGACAACTGGGGAAGAGTTGACTCCTCAAAGTTGCTTCAGAGTTGCTTCCTCAAAAAGTTGACCTTAAGGATGGGAATAGATTAGAGCTCCTGGGACCTCTTTTTGCTGATGTTGCATGACTCAAAATAAGAAAAAACACAGTGGTAGCAACAATGGGCTCAAAAATGAAAAACATGATTTTGGGTATGGCACAGTGTCAGGTAGTATTGCATTCTGTTACACATAGGGATGTCATGAGTCAGAATCCACTTGACACGACCTAACAACAACCTAATCAGTTATTTTCCCATTGCCCTTTCTGTCCCCCCCTACAAGAAAAGTACCTTTGAAATGACCTGACCTGAGGTGCTACATTAGAATTGATGTTATCAGTATACACTTAGGGTTTTATTGATTGATAGATACATAAATGAGTATAAATATATTCATGTGAGTATGCATATGTATCATAGCTCTCTCTGTTGAGACAGTCGTGAAGTATCATATTCCAAAAGCAAAGTGCATATATAGTGCTCCTATATATGGGATAACTAGAAGCAAGCCTGATTCCAGGACTGGAGCAGAGAAAGTACACGATGAGTTTGTTAATACCATATGCCTGAAAGAAAGTAAATGGTCAAAATATGATGGAGACATGTCAAGAGAACACACGAACCACCTTAATGGGGCTTCCACTAGCTAAACTGGGGATAGTTGGAGCATCAAAATAAATAATGATAGGAATAAATTAAGGCCCATATTAAGCAATGGTTATATAAATCAATAAGCTGAAAGTTTGATAAGGAATGGGTTATTTGTAAAGTCTCAAAGAACTCCTCCACAAAATACTAATTACCAGAGGTGAAAAAAATAATATCTGAGAACTCTGACAAGACACATCCATAATCAAGTAACTATTAGTCATGGGACAAATAAAAATTGTGCATCATCTGGTAAGATTCACTGAGAAGAAAACAGTACCATTTTGAGATGTTTCTATCATAATCTAGTCAGCCTTTCTCTGAACAGAACAAAGTGACTTTTCTCAACTTCCTTAAGAATGGTATATAATTAATGCCACCCTGGGTATATTTAAAAAAATTTTTTTCATCCAACAGATACTATGATAGTTAATTTTATTTGTCAACTTGACTGTGCCACAAGATGCCCAGATTATCCAGTTAAATATCATTTCTTATTAGGTCTATGAGGGTGTTTCTAAAAGCAATTAGCATTTGGTGAACTGAGTAAAGCAGAAGACTCTCCCTAGTGTGGATGAGCATCCTGCAATCTGGTGAGGGCCTGAATAGATAGAAGAAACTTTAATTCACTCATGTTGCTCTCTTCTCTGAGATAACCCTGAATATCATATTCCAAAACAATAAGACCTTGCCTCAAAAAAAAAAAAAAAAAAAAAAAAGTGGTACATGACTTAGCTGGCACAGAGATCTTCTCTTGCCTCAGAACTCTGGTTCTCAGGCCTTCAGACTCATACTAAATTACCCCACCAGCTTTCCTGGGTCTCCAGTTTGCAGATGGCAGATCACGGCACTTCTAACTTTGCATAAAATCATGGGCCAATCCCTTATAATAAATCTCTAAGAGAACCCTTACTAATACAGATCTCTTAAAGTGTTAGGGCCAATTTCTCATTTAGAGCCCCTGTTGAAAAAAGCCCAGAAGTACATTCTGTAAAATAACTTGTCTGTATTCTTCAAAAGTATCAGTCATTAAAGAACACAGCACACACACTCTCACATGCACGCTTTCACTCTCGCTCTTGCTCTCTTGCACTCTCTCTCTTATTCCGCTCCACTCCTAGCTCTTCTCTCTTCAGCAACCATGTACTGGCCTCTCCTTTCTCTCAGTCTCTATCTTCCCTGTCTATCCAAGGCACTTTTCCTTCTAAAACCTTGCTTGGCTCTCCTGTTCTCTGGCTTCTTTTCCTTCCCCCATCGAATAGAACCATCCTTATGCCAAGTCACCTGGGAAGCAAGGTTTTTCCAAGTTCCTTTGCAGAAGGATATAAGCTTCTCCAGGTACCTGTTTTCCCTGTGATTACTCCTTAAAGGTGTACTATCATTAATAAACCCTTTCTATACTGTGTACTAGCCGTACAGTCATACCACTGTGGCAAGAGATCTTCTTAGATCTTAGAAGCAAAGCAGGGTCAGCCTGGTAAGTACTTGGATGGGAGACTGCCTGGGAATAACTCGTGCTGTAGGCTTGGGAGAAGTACCTGGCAGCCCAGTCCCAAAACAATCAGCCATGGAAAACCCTATGAATAGCAGAGAAGCCCTGACAGTAGTGTTTGACATGGCAGTGTTGGGGCCTCATAACAACATACTCTCTACTATTAAAAAAAAAGAAAGAAAGAAGGACAATCTGCCTGCTTCTGACTGAAAACTACTTAAAAGGCATGAAAACAATATACAAAAGCTGATTCTGCCCTGACGCCATGGTGCCCACCTGTAATCCCAGAGACTCAGGAGGCAGAGGCAGAAGGATCACAAGTTCAACCCAGAGGCAGTCTGCACAATTTAGTGAGACCTTGTCTCAAAAAGTAAAGAAATTGGCTGGGGGTGCAGCTCAGTGGTCCAGCACTGGTGAAGCATGCAACTGTGAGGCCCTGGGTTCAACACCAGTACCTCAAAAAAAAAAAAAAAAAAAAAAAAACGGGTTCTGAAATTGATCCTTTTACTCTAAAGAAGAGTATTGAGACAACTGACAGTCTTGACTGAGATTTGAGGATTAGATGGTAGCAATATCTAATGTCAATGACTTGATTTTTATGGCTATATTATGGTTATGAAAGAAAATGTCAGCCGAGCATGGTGGCACAGGCCTACAATACCAGCAACTCAGGAGGCTGAAGCAGGAGGACCACAAGGCCAGAGGCAGTCTGCATAACTTAGTGAGACCCTGCCTCACAATTAAAAATAAAAAAAATTAAAAACTAGGCTGACAGTGCAGCTCAGTAGTAGAGTGCTTACAAAAGCATGTGTGAGGCCCTTGGTTCAACTCCCACTGAAGAAAGAAAGAAAGAAAGAGAGAAAGAGAGAAAGAGAGAAAGAGAGAAAGAAAGAGGGAAGAAGGAGGAGGGAGGGAGGAAGGAAAGAAAGAAGGAAGGAAGGAAGGAGCAAGGAGAAAAAGACAGGAAAGAGGAAAGGAGGGAAGGAGGGAGGGAGGAGGTGAGGGAGAGAGAGACAGAGAGAGAGAGAAAAAGAGAAAGAGAGAGAGAGAAAGAGAAAGAAAAAAAAGAAAGAAAATATCTTTATTTGAAGGAAATATACAGCAGCAAAGTAGTGAGGTATCACACTGGCAAATTACTTTCCAATGGTCCACAAAAACAAAGTTTGTACTGTGCCTGTAATTTTTCTATAAATTTTTTATTGTTTCAAAATTTAAATACAAAAACATTTAAGCCAGGTGTGGTGGCACACACCTATAAACCCAGCACTCATAAGGCTGAGGCAGGAGAATCACAAGTTGGAGGCCAGGCTGGGATACATAACAAGACCTTGTCTCAAAAACCAAATAAATTTTTAAAAAAAACACTTTTTAAGTAAACAAATATAAAACTGAAACGTATCACCATTGTCATTCCTTGCCCATGTTCCTCAACTCAGTGAAGAACTCCACCATTTATCCTGTTGCCTATGCCAGAAACCCAGTGCCACCCATGATTCTCTTCCCCTCCACTACAGTATATATAAAATTAACATGCCTCTCTCCATTCATATTCAATTACACAAAAGATCTAGTGATTCTAATTATTTCATTATTTTAAATATAATTTTTAAAAATTAAATGGATGTTAAGTGATTTTTAAATAATACATATTTTAGTGACCAGTGTTTTGCATACCTAATTACTGAATTTATGAAACCTAGAAACAAAGAAGTGTCTCTAGAGCACTGTATATGCATGTATGGAAATGTCATAATGAAACTCATTAATTTGTACACTAACTAAAAAAGCTAACAAAAAATCAAAATCGGGATGCACGTGTATAGATGAATATTCCCACAAAAAGACATACAAGTAGAAAGGAGGCCATTGGTGGGGGGGTGGGAGATGGGGGAGGAAGGGCACAAGAGGGTAAGGGGGAAGTTATGTGAGCAATGTACAATTAAATGTATGTATGGAAATGTCACAGTGAAATACATGTCAGAATTAAACACGTTAAATTATAGACTACAAATTTCCAATAAAAAATAAAATATTCTATATGTATTTTTAAAAGTGCCTCTACACAGAAACATTTTTAGAGATTTGAATTTTTAAAAAGAACACCTATTCAGCTTTATAAGACTCATAGTCTTATATAAAATATTATATAAGACCACTGAAACAAACTTTTCTATTACCTACTTGCAAATCTGTTCAGAATACCTGAAATGACAGCTATGTCCTAAGTATGTTAAAAATGTCAATAAATAATATCACAAGTTTCATTTTAGCTTCCCCTCAGATATTTTTCTTTCTGCCATGGTATACAATTGCATTTTTCCTGAGGTTCAATTAAAAGTAGGCTGAAAGACTCCTTGTTCATCAGTTTTAAATAATGTGCCAAATGTAACAGGAGCAGAAAATTGCCAAAAGAAAATATCTATTTTAAATATTATTTCATTTTAACCATTAAAAACTTTTGTAAGAGCCAATAATCCTTATTTACTTTAAAAGGAACTGGATACCACATTTTGATAGTGACACTGTGGCAATCAACATTCTTCCTCTCTTTCACTTTTTTTTTTTTTTTTCCTTTTTGGAGCACTGGAGGTTAAGCCCAGGGCCTTATACAAGCTAGGCAAATACTCTCCCATCCTCTTTTTTAATAATTTTTTTCTTTTGAGACAGTGTCTCACTAAGTTGTACAGGCTGCCTCTGGCCTCAAATTCATGGTCTTCCTTCCTCAGCTTCCCAAGTCAGTGGGATTATAGGCATTTGGCCATGGTGTCTGGCCAGCATTCGTATCTTAAAAAATGGTGTTTTGAACTTACTTTTAATTCATCAGAGCCATGTGATTTTCTGAAGAACTTCCCATAAGATTCTATAATCTTATAGTAAAAAATTGCTTAAAAATAATATCCCATTAACAACCTATCACTTAAACATTTATTGAGTGTGTATTATGTGCCAGGCACTATGCTAAGTATTAGAGATATAAAGAGGATTAGCAAGTGGGCACTATGTAAATCATGGGATGTGCCCTTGAGAGGCTTGGAGTATTACTGAAGAGATAATAAACATACAAATTACATAAAAAACTGTTAAGGAACAGGTCTTTAAAAGGTGCTGTGAACAAAGAAGAGAAACCCAATCCAATCTGAGAGAGGAGGAGATGGCGTAGAAGCCTTCCTGCAGGAGGGAACATCATATTGATAAATAAGCCTACTGCACTTCCTTGCAGGATGGTCTAGTGATCAAGAGCTCAGGTTCAAATCCTACCACCACCATTTACTAGATGTTTGAATTGGGACAAGTTATTTAATCTCCCTAAGATATTATTATATCTATTTTTATATCTATTACCATATCTATTTTACTTCACAGACATGTTAAAAGGACCAAATAAAAAGTACAGTGCCTGCCATAAGATATACTATCATTCTGATTGTTACAATGATCTCTCTTCCCACCCCTCTCTCTTTTTGCATACATACACCTCAGTCAGCATGCAGCCTCATGGTTTTGTACTTCTTGGCCAATGTATCCATATCTACACACTTACAAAGGAAAAAAGTAAAACTTTCATTCCACCACTATTCTCTACTCCTCCATTTCTCCCCATCTTCTGTAACCACCCATGTGTCCCACTCCCCTGAAAAGTCTTCTTGATTTCCTATCATTACAAGACCGGACTGCCCCCTGTCCACTACTGGATGTGAGGATGCCCCCCAAGGTGTCTTTGGACTAGCTGTCTACCACAACTCTCTTCTCATCATTCTCTGTCCCACATCCATCAGGGAACAGATTTCTCACCTTTTGCCCTCATACTCCTCTGCTTGGTCTTCCTTACTAATAGTTTGGTGATTTCTATACAGTTCATTCCGAGCCAGTGGCCAACATTTCATTTAATTTGGAGTGAATAGAAAATTTTTAATAACTTGAATTATATGAAAATGAACATATGACAAACAAAAACACAAAATAAAGCCAATAATCACCACAGAGAAAGGCAGAAAAAAGCAATGCTATTAAAACACAAAATCACTAAGTTTTGTGAAGATGAGAAAAGCTAGTTCTACAAACAGAATAAAAGTAGTGGCCAGGAGTGGTGGTGCATGTCTGTAATCTTTGTACCTGAGAGGCTGAGGCAGGAGAATCACAAGTTCAAGGCTAGCCTGGACTACACAGTGAGATCCTGCCTCAAAATCAAACAGAATAATAGTTTGGCTTTTTGTTCTTTCCCATGTTATCCTCTTAATTTGTTTTCTATTGTTACAAAAAAAAAATACCAGAAACTGGTAATTTATATAGAAAAGAGGTTTATTTGGGCTCCTGATTCTGGAGGGTAGGAAGTCCAAGAGCAGAGGGCCACCTATGATGAGAGCCTCCTGCTATTTTAACTCATGGAGGAAAATGGAAGAGCAAGTGGGTAGGTGCAAAAAAGGTAAAACATGAGGAACTGCTTTGATTTATAACAACAATCTCAAGCCAGGAGTGGTGGCACATGCTTCTAATCCCAGCAATTTGAGAGGCAGAAGTTTGAGGCCAAAGATAGTCTGCATCATAATTTAGTGAGACTCTGTCTCAAAATAAAACGTAAAAAAGTGGGCGAGGGTGTAGCTCAATGGTAGAGTGCTTGGAAAGCATACCTGAGGCCCTGGATTCAATCCCCAGTACCACAAAAAATAAAAATTTAAAAATTAAAAAAAAAATGATCTCATGGTAACTAATGCAGTTCCACATAATCAAGAACCACACAACTAGAAAAAGGCATTAATCTATTTATGAGGTTCGAACTCCATGACCCAGACACCTCCAGTTAGATCCCTTCCCCCAACATCACCATATGCAAGAATTAAGGTTCTAACACATGAACTATGAGGGGATACACTCAAACCACACTGTCCTCCTAAGGATCATGTCTCTATTTTACAGTTACTGTAGTCTTTCCCTTGCAATAATCTCCCACAGTTGGCCACTTATCTGTGAAGATATTCTTAAATTTTCATCTCTTCATCTTCACTGATTTGGAAAAAGACCTAAGGTAGGGAGCAGGGCTCAGCTCAATTTATTCTACTGACATTCATCATTCTGAGAACTTCTACCAAGTTTTACCACAACAGATAAAAGTAATACCAAAATACTGTAATAATACTAATAATAAATGAAAAATTAAATAAGCTAAAAAAAATCTCCCTATTCCAGTGTCCTACTAGCAGAAAGTAAAGTGCTCTTTATTTCTAAAAGTATAAAAGATATGATTTAGACATTATAGCTTTTAAGTAAAATGGTATCTATTCCAGCTTCCAAATTGTTTTTAACTCACACCTAACAAAAATCACCTTGGCTATATCAAAGCTTTACTCACTTTGTAAAGACCAGGACTGAATATACTATTTTCATTTGTAAGTTATTCATGATTTAAGTCTGTTCCTCACTTTGGATAGTTTTGTGGTGTGCTTCTTTAGGAAAGCATGTGTACTCCCATGGCCATGAAACCCTTCAGATATGTTTTGGAGTCCAAAATAATAAAGCATTAAAATCCCTTCCATCAGATTCTCCACAGTGAAATAATTTGAATTTTATACCTGATTATAAAAATGTTACATCAGTTTTGAGCAAGACCTTTCAATTGCCTCATCTTTCTACTGAATGTGTTAATTTAGGTAGTTTATATACAAATTTTAAAAAGATATTTATGCTACAAAAATAATAAATATAAAACCAACTGCTGATTATCCATGGGAACTCAATAGGTCATCATAGATTAAATGTGTGATTTTTATGGTTTAGCCACAACATAATCTGTTTCCTGATCCTGAAATAAAAGACAAATTGAAATAATTAGAATTCTGAAAGTAGTGAGTCCTCAGTAAGCTTTTAAACTTAAATCACCTCTCTTCCTTATAGATTTTCCCTGGATACGCGCGCACGCACGCACACACACACACACACACACACACACACACGCACCACACTGCTTTTTTTGGGGATCACAGATACTTCTTCAAGTAAAATGCCCACAAAATATTAAAGGTAACGTAATGAAAACTGAAAGGATTATGGATGGGGAAGAAGTAACAATTCTCTCTTACAATGTTTATGGTAACATAAAAACAATAATAATAAAACCAATCTTAAGTGACATATTGTTGGAAAGTGTTGAGAACACAGTGGCAGTAAATAATTTGGGGGTTATATCATTTATAATAATAATCCTCTTCAGTAACAGAGAATATAGATGACTAGAAGAGCAAAATCACTCAAGTAAGATATTGAATATGAAATCCCAGTTAGCCAAAAATGAATTTCATGTAAAAAAAAAAACAAAACAAAACTGGGAACTAGTGCCTTTTGGTTATATTTTGCCTCTAAAACTCAGTATCTATCAAGAAAATGAAAACTATTATTTTTTTACCCTAATTGTATAAAGTTATACCTTGTCAAAAGACACAAGATGCATATCTATAATTCTAGCCCTCAGGGTGCTGAGACAGGAAGATCATGAGTCTGAGAACAGCCTGGGCCAAGTAGCAAATCCTGTCTCAAGAACAAATAAAAAATAAATAAATGAAAATGAAAATGAAATGAAAGATCACAAAACAGTTCAGAAAATAAACTTAGTATTTTTGATCCTTCCTGGAGGCTAGATGCCACTTGAGCCTGGTGAGTAAACTTTATCAACTTATTTTTGTAGTTTTTGTTGTACTTGGGTGGTGAATCCAGGGCTTCATTCATACTTTGTAATTGCTCTACCATTGGGCTGCACGCTCAGTCTATTTTTTTATTTTTTTATTTTGAACCAGGGAATACTAAATTACACAGGCTATCTTTGGCTAACAACTCACCATCTATGTGGTAAGAAGAATTATCATAGCTTAATTGGCAAAGCCTTTCTATTTTTTAATTGTACATCTAGATAGAAAAATACCAAAATGTTAACAGTGATATTTCTGAGTGGATAGTAGAATTATGGGTGGTTTTACTTTTAGTCAAAAAATCAAAAATAACCAAGTGATGTTCATATAATGCAAATTTTACTATTTCTTAATGAGCAAAAACAAAACAAATTTGGTACTGAACATCACAAAATTCATAACAAAATTCGGTATCTATTAAGTACAAACAGCCATACCACTATGGCGTCTGATCTCAGAAGCTAAGAAGGGTTGGGCCTGCTTAGTGCTTGGATGGGAGACTGCCATGGAACACCAGGTGCTGTAGGCTTGGGAGAAGGACCTGGCAGCCCACTCCCAAAAAACAATCAGCTATTGAAAACCCTATGAATAGCAGAGAAGCACTAACAATACTGTTTTACCTGTTGTACATAGAGTCACTTGAGTCAGACACTGACTAGACAGCCCCTAACAACAACAACAATTAACTATAAAGAATATTACAAAAAACATGTAATTAACTCTCAAATATTAAAAAAAAATCTTATTCATTTTGCTACTAGTGCAAATCTTCCTTCTGATCTCCATACCAAAATCAAATTTATTGTGATCTGAGGGTTTTAAAGGGTCTGATATAGAAAATCTTGAAATCCAGAATTAAGACTTCAAAAGAAACAACAAAAACATCAGTCGTACCAGCACTCATGCCCATCAGGTGCTAGTTAAAGTACAGATTAAGCGTGTGTTTCATATTTTTGTTTAAGAAACAAATTCTGGCTACTGGTATGGTTTTTCTCACAACTAAACACTAAGACTTTTTGTTAGGGTGGCTCATATATATGTATATATAAGCATTTTTATATAATATCTGGTAACTCTAGGCTTGGCGGTAATTTTGACTAGTTTTTGACAGTTCTTTATATCGAGTTCAAATTTTTGTACATTAAGGTAGGATTTCAATTTGAAATCCTAGGAATAACGACCATAAAAAGAGATTCCTACTTAAGTTCTGAAGAAGCCACGAAAATGTGGAATGGAAGGTAATTATTCTTTCTAGTGGGATTTTATTCAGTTGTGCCAAGTGAATTTACTGGAAGGGTTAGAAGAAAGGAAAAAGAGATAGCATAGTAGTGAGATGTTGCTCTGGGCACAGAAAGCAGCACATAACTGCACATTGGCAACAGCGAGACAAGCTAACAAAGGGGACAGAAGATGTACTTGACAGGAATATAGAGAGTTAGTGAATGAGTAGGAGGAGATAGCATATGAGACGTAGGCTGGGGTGCAGTAGGAAAGAGCCTTGGTGGTAAAGATGAATAGCTTAAATTTAATGCAAAACACCATAAAAGCCTAGAGAAGCCCAAGATAATGGCTACAGTACCGCATTTCCAACTGTGTAAAGGGTAGACATTTAGAGTCTGGAAAAGGGGAAGTTATTAAAATCACAAGAGAAACATTCAAAATTTGATCCAAGCATAGTTTGTTCCTTTCAAATGAAAAGATAAACAGGTATTTAGAGATACCAGAATTCTTTGTTTCCAGCATTGTTTTAATAAATAGGAGGAGGAAAACAAAATGAAGTAAACACACTCCAGTTTAGATATTTGAGTCATGTGACCAAATCTAAAAAGAAAGGTGATAATGAGGATAAATGGAATCTTAAGTAGAAATGATGGCAGATAAGAATTTCTTCATACTGTCCAGTTACTAAAATGTTTAAGAAGATAGAGTAAAAGGAAAATAAGGAAAAATAGCAAAATAAAATAATACAATGATTCAGAAGATATTAAAAGCGTTAAACACAAGAAATGGTGAACTATACAGTGATAGGAATGATTACTTTGGTTAAAACAATTAGCAAAAATATAAATAAATTCATTAGAACTTTTATTAACTGCAATTATAGTGTATTTAAATACTAATTTTTATTTTTTTCAGAAATGTCATATTCTAATTGGAGAGATTTTACTAGAAATTCAGCTGTTGTTCACTGGCCTTTAATAATTTTAAACACAAGTCAGGCTTAGTGGCACATACTTGTAATCACACCTACTTGGGAGGCAGTGTCAGGAGGACTGCAAGTTCAAGGCCAGAAGCAGCCTTCCTAATTTAGCAAGGCCCTGTCTCGAAATAAAAAATAAAAGATGTGCTGGGGTGCAGCCCAGTGGTAGAACACTTGCAAAATATGTGCAGGGTCCTGGGTTCAAGTACCGCCAGAAAAAAAGTTTTAACATTAATTGGGTAACTCATTGTGTAGTTCATTTTAACTCCATTCCTTAGTGTTACCTGAATGTCTAATGAATTTCATCAACCTTATGCTGAACAAAAGCTGACATTCTAGCAAATTCACGCTTTTACCACTAGGTGGAGAAAAAACACCAGTAGTATCTGTTACCGAAGCTGCTACAAGGTCCCAGGTACTTTACCCAGATTTTCCACCAGGTGTCAACAGAGAAGGGAAAGACTACTTTTCCCACTCAAATACACATTCATAATTTTAAGCATGACAATCAAAATTCCGAGATTAATGACTTGCTCACTAGTTGTTGTTTGCATATTTAAACTCTAAACATTGTTGAGTCCAAGATAATGCCTTGTCAACTAAATTCCAACTAAACAAAATTTAGTTTCTTTTGAAACAAAGAAAACAGCAAGACCAATGAGTTTATTGTGACCCATAGGCCCAATCTATCCAAATATACTATGCAAAAGAATCTAAAATGTCTAAACATGGAAAACCAAAGATTTTCCAAAGTGTTTTTGGTCATGTATACATAGTTCTGGATTTATTTTCATTTTCTGTATTTTTTTTACAAGTTTTGTTATAAACCAGTTGAGTTTATGCCTTTATGCTCTGAATCTCAATGTACTGTGGCAAAGGCGCTGCTTTTTTACCAAAACATTAACAACAAAAAGAGAAATGTAAGCAGGGCATGATGGTGCATGCCTGTAATCCCAACAGTTTGAGAGGCGGAGGCAGGACCATCGCAGATTCGAGCACAGAGGCAGTTTGTGGAATTTAGACCCTGTCTCAAAAAGTAAAAAACATGGGTTGAGGGTGCAGCTCAGTGGTCCAGCACTTGCAGAGCATGCAACTGCAAGGCCCTGGGTTCAACCCATAGTACCACAAAAAATAAAATAACAGAGGAATGTACCCATCTTTAAGCTGTAGCATGAGAATTACTATGTTGAAAATCCAAGGCTCTCAGTTGAAACCTAAAAATAAAGCATTAGACAATTAAGCGTCATTATATACCAAATCATACTTCTTAAAAACCATTGTATGTGCTTCACTAATTTCTAACAAAGACTTTTTGATTCTATTGTAAACGATTTGTCAGGCAAACTATGTCATACTGGTCCTTATAAAGCAGTACTTTGGCGGGACGGGTGAACTCTGTTCTTACTACCCTGGACACAGGAATTGTAATCATGTCCTACCCTGCAAATGTAGCTGTAGGTAGTAGGAAAAGACTTTCTTGTCCTTCCTTCTAGGAAGTGGTCAAGACTCTTCCCTAGTGTCATCATGGAAACTTGGTGGGTTTTGTTTTGGTTTGGCTTTTTGGTTTTGTTTGCGGTGCTATCTAAGAGATGGAGGAAAAAGCGGCTGAGAAGAAGGCAAAGCCCACTTTTTATACTTGGTGCTTCTCCTTCCTTGCTCCTTGGAGTGTTGTTTAAAGGTTCCTTTGGCCTCGGCTGAGTTCATTTCAACCCAGCATCCAAAGTATTGTTTGTTTGTCTTTAATCAAAGCTAACAAATGCTCTTGTCTATGAACATTTGCTTTTTTATTACGTTTTCTTTTGAAATTCGTTAGCTTAGGCTCAGCAGCCAGCCGCTTGCCCAACCGGTTTCTCCCCTTCCTCCATCTCTCTTCACACATCACTTTTTTCTCCTCCCATCCAAGCAGTTGGCAAAACCCTGCTGTGCCGGTAACGCATGCTTCGGGGAGGTCACTCTGCAGTTTATCCTTACTTGGCCTTGCAAACATCTCCCCACCCAGCCGTTGTCGCCTCGCACCCCTCTAACATTATCTTTCTATTAGAATGTGCTCGGTAAGGGCTCCAGATCTCACGTCAAGGGTTTACGGTAGCCTGCCTACCAATCGGATCCCACAATGAAGAGAAGTCAGGTTAGGCCTCCCAGCAGCACCAGTGTCTTCTTCCCCTAACTCCACACCTACTGTACCCGCGAGCAAGGGAGCGAGCCGGGGAGCGAGCCAGGGAACGAGCGAGCCGGGCGCGGAAGGGGCGCGCAGGGAGGGCGGACAGCAGCCGCGGCGTGCGCCTGCGCACTGGGGTTGTTTTTCACAAAGCTGCTCTTAAAGTGAGCTGGCAGCTTCCAGCCGCCCGTCTTTGTAAGGAGACCACTGAGACTAGCAAGAACGCGGAGGAGCAGCCTCTCTGCTGCCCTGACTTTTTAAGAAATCTCAATGAACTATTTGTAGAGAATCACTGATCGTGCCTGCAAGATTTTTTGCACGGCAAAGACACTGATCAGTGTTAAGTGAAGATCACATTTTATATGCGATCTTGACTTTTTTGTGTTAC